>JAQZBX010098250.1:0-11598 GCA_029593785.1 Cabassous unicinctus | reverse complement strand
TCATAACTTAATCATGCCAAGAGTAACAGACCAGTTTACAAGCATAATCCATATCCATTTTTGGAATTCATAACTATATCAAACTGCCACACTCCACCCTCTGAATTCCAAAAACACATTACAATATTCAAAAAACCTTATTTCAGTAACAATGCAAATACAAAATCAAATCATAATCAGTTTAAAAAACACAGTTTGTGTTTGGGCAAAATCCTGTCTGCTGTAGATCTCTGAAACTTACAAAACAATTTATCTGCTTCTAGTACACAAATGGACAGACAAAGGATAAACATTTTCATTATCATATAGAGAAATTGGGAAGGAAACATGAGTCATGCATTCTCTACAGTTCAGTAAACATGCACAGCATCCTCCATTCAATTTCAAAGTCTGAGAGTAATTCTTAAGATGATGGTTTCTTCTTCCTGGTGCCACATGGGGACCTACACTTTCTGCAGGCTTGCCCAATGGCCATTTTCTTGGTTCCACCCTCATCAAGCATCTGGGTGTTGACCAAGTTCCAGACCTCACCCTCCAAGAGCATTGGGGTGATTTCCACACTTTACCCAATCTTTGAGTTAGAGTCTTAGCTCCCCTAGTATAGTGAGGTGGGGTCAACATTCTTCCTAACCTTTGGCATACAGACTCAAACCTCTCTGAACAATGAGTTAACCCCCTGGCCTTCATTAACCGCTGTCTTACAAGCTCAAGCCTCTCAGAGCAATGAGTTGACCACCAGGCCTTCCCTAACCTTTGGCATACAAACTCAACCCTCTCAGACTTATGGGGCATCAATATCAACCTCCCTAATCCTTCAAGAATGTGCTCCACCCTCTCTGTATCCTGGGGTGGCAAAATTCTCCCAGAACACAGGGTAGGAACATCTACCCTCTTCAATTGCTGGGGCAAACTCACCCTCTCTGTACACATGGGTGAGGCTCCTCCCTTGGCCCAAGGTGATGTCTTAATTCCAGATCTCAGCTTCCATGATTTTCTTCTTAAAGCTATTTCTCCTTCAACTTCTCCTTTCCATATCCCTTTTAGTCCAAGCTGACAGTGGCTTTGTTCATACAGTACTCTCAAGAATGTTGTTGGTTTAGCATGCAAAAATCAGGGCTCCAAGCCATCAGACAGTAAGACTTTCCACAAGTCTTTCCTGGATAACTGTATCCTCAATCCTGATTTACAAGTTCCAAGTTTAGATAAGTCCTCAAATGGGAGCTTGATTTCCAGAGGCTTGGAATTTCCAAAATCAGTTTCTGTTTTCTTTGTTCCCAAGACCATATTTATCTCATCTAGCATTTTGCCATAAGCTGCAAGGAGAAGCCAAGCTGCATTCTCTGGATTCACTTTGGAAAGTCCTTCAGCTAAATGCCCAAGCTTGCCATTTTCAAATTCTGTCTTCCTTATAAGACCAGGAGTTAATCTTGCTAAGTTTTCTGCAACTTTAAAACATGCATTGCCTTTCCTCCAGTTTCCTATAACAGTTTCTTCATTTACTTCTAAGGCATCATAAAATGTCTCTTTAGCATCCATATTACTATCAACAATCTCTTCAAAGCACTATAGGTTTTTTCTACCAAGCATCTCACAATTCCTCAAAAAAGTACCCCTTACCCATTTATAAAACCGGTCCAATATTTTGGTAATTGCAAAAGCACTTCCCTACTCCTTGGTGCCAAAATCTGTATTAGTCAGCCAAAGGGGTGTTGATGCAAAATATGAGAAATCAGTTGGCTTTTATGAAGTGTATTTATTTGGGGTAGAAGCTTATAGTTACCAGGCCATAAAGCATGTTACTTCCCTCACCAAAGTCTATGAGGGTTCTGCTTCCTGTGTTCCTCTCTTCCCGGTGCTTGATTCTCTCCATGTTCAGCTGCTTGTTCTCTCCACATTGCCAGCTGTAGACTATCAGGTGAAAAGCTCATCTTTTTTCCTGGGGCCTTCTCTCCTTCCTCACAACTAAGCTCCTCTGTGTGTTTACTTCCCCAGGCACCAGCATTACAACTCAGCATCAGGACTCCAACTCAAAACTCCAACTAACTCCTCTGCTCTGCCATGTAGTTTTATCTCTGTGTCCTCACCACACAACAGCCTACTGATGTTGCCGAATCAAAGCTCTAATCATAACTTAATCACAACCAGCAAAATCCTTATCTATTTTTAGAATTCATAACTATATAAAACTGCCACACTACCCAATTAAAAAATGGACAAAAACTTGAAAAGACAATTGTATAAAGAAGAAATACTAAGGTTGAAGTAACAGATGAGAAAATGTTCAACATCACTACTGATTAGGAAAATGTAAATCAAACCTGCAATGAGATACCATTTCACATCTACTAGACTGACCACAAAATGTCAGAAAACTGTAAATGTTGGAAAGAATGTGGAGAGATAGGGGCACTTTTTCACTGTTGGGAATGAAAAATGATACAGCCACTGTGGAGGACTGTTTGGCAGTTCCTAAAGAAGTTGAGTATAAACTTGTCCTGTGACCTGGCAATACCATTACTATGTATATGCCCAGAAGAACAGAAAGCAGAGACACGAACAGACATCTGCACACTGATGTTCATAGTAGCATTGTTCATGATTGCAAAAAGTTGTAAACAGCACAGGTGTCCATCAACAAATGAGTGGATAAACAGATTGTGGTGTAAACAGACAATGTATTATGCAGTGGTAAAAAGAAATGAAGTCTTGAAGCATATGACAACATGAATGGACCTGGAAGACATTGTGTTGAGGGAAGCATGCCAGGCACAAAAGGACAAATTCTATATGAATGAGCTATTATGAAATAATTATACTGTGTAAACTCATGGACTTAATAATTAGAATATAGGTCACTAGAAAATAGGAAGTTAGAGAATAGAAAGCTGAGGGTTAATCTGAGCAGAATTTGTAAAAAGGTTTTTTGTAAATCTTTGGAAATGAATAGAAATGATGAAAGCATATCATGCTGTTTATAACAAGCAAAGCTATTATATGAGTATGTCAGTGGTTGAAATGGAAAGCCTAAGACCATGTATATTACTAAGAGGAAAGCTAAAAACTGTAATATAAGGCTGTATAAGACAGTAACACCTCATAAAAAACATGAATATGGGTGATATTTCATATAGAAGGCTGTTTTTATTCAAATGTAAATGCAAATATAGTAGAGGGAATGAAACAGAATAGCAGTTACATAGGGCAGGGGAGGCATAGACAAAGATTGAGAGGTGATGAGTTTTTAAATTTTTGTTTATTATTATTATTATTATTATTGGAATAATGAAAATGTTCTAAGAATGATTGAAGTGATGAATGCACAAATATGTGATTGCACCAAATATCATTGATTGTACACTTTGGATGGATTTATGCTTTATTTATATGTATCAATAAAATTGACTTGATTTGAAAAATAAGAACATACATTAGAAATATATAACAACATATATGTATTGGCTGAGTAATGAATAAAGAAACTGGAAGACAGATATCTGAATTGAAAAGACAGAAAAGAAGAAAAATGGGTAGGGAAATTTGGAGTGTTTCAGGGAATTGAATGAGAATGTGAAATGCACAAACAAATGTCTTATGGATGTCCTGCAAAGAAAAGAGAATGGAAAATTGACAGAAAGGACTTTTGAGGAATTAATTGATGAAAATTTCCCAACCATTTTGAAAGAAACAAATATAAATATGCATGAAGGAAAATGTACTGCCAACAGAATAAATATGAATAAATCTACTCTGAGACAGCTGCTATTCAGGAAGTAAAATGTCAGAGAAAAAGAGATAGTTCTGAAAGCAGCAAGAGAAAAACAATTCATAACATATGAAGGACCCTCAATGGATTAAGTGCTGATTTCTCATCAGAAAGCATGAAGGCAAGAATACAGTGGTATGATATATTTAATTACGGTACTTAAAGGGAAAAACTGCCAACCAAAAATTCTTTATCTTGTAAACCTTTCCTACAAATTGAGGGTGAGTTTAAAGTTTTCATAGATAAAAACTGAGAGCATGTAAACAAGAGACTGGACCTATAATTGATATTAAAGGGAGTGTTGCAGCCTGAAAAGAAAAGACAGGAGAAAGAGGATTTAAGTGTGTAGAAATGTAGATTATTAGTAAGGGTAAATGAAAGGGTAAAAAGACAGACAATAGTAAGTTATGAGAACATAAAACCTAATATAAATGAATTAAGTAAGGCCTTTACAGTAATAACATTGAATATTAAAGGAGTACATGCTCTAATCAAAAGACACAGACTGTCAGAGTGGATAAAAAAAATATGAATCATCTTTATGCTGTTCAAAAGAGACTCACATTAGATGTAAGGATGAAAAAAGACTGAAAGTGAAAGATTAAATAAGATTGTTCACGCAAAATAGTGACCAGAAAAAGAACTTAGGTAAGTGCACTAATATCAGAAAATAATAGATTTTAATTGCAAAACTGATATGAGATGAAAAGCTTCATTATATATTATATTATATATTAGTAAAAGAAACAATTTACCAAGAAGAAATAATAACTATTTAAGCACCTAAACTGGGTACCTAAAACAGGTACAAACCAGCAAAAGTGAAGGTAGATATAGACAATTCTACAATATAAGTTGGAGACTTCAATATACCACTCTCAGCATAGAAAAGAACATCTGCACAGAAGATCAATAAGAACAGAGTGTTAGAATAATTTGATAAATGAGCTAGACCTAACAGATATTTATAGAACATTACCCACCAAAACTGCAGGATATACATTTTTCTCAAGTCCTCATGTTTCTTTCTCCAGGATAGAAGATATATTAAGCCATAAAATAATCTAAATAAATTTTAAAAGATTAAAATTATACAAAGCACTTTTTGGTCATAATGGAATGAAGCTGGAAATCAAGAATAGATGGAAAAATGGAATGCTCACAATAAATGGTGATTAAACAATATGCTCTTAAATAATCAGTGAGTCAAAGAAAAAACTGAAAAATAAATCAGTATATAGTTCAAGACAAATGATAACAAGAACACAAGATATCAAACCTATGGGATACAATGAAAGAATTGCTGTAAGGGAAATTTATAACCCTCAAATCTTTCTTTAAAAAAGAGGAAAGACCTAAAACCAAAGACTTAACTGCACACCTGGAGCAACTAGAAAAAGAACAGCAAACTATTCCCAAAGTAAGCAGAAGGAAATAAATAAAAAAAGATTTGATTAGAATTAATGAAATCAGATAAAAAAAATGGAACAATAGTGAGAATCAACAAAACCAAAAATTGGTTCATTGAGGAGGTCAACAAAATTGACAAACCCTTTGCTAGACTGGCAAGGGAAAACAGAGAAGCTGTATATGAATAAAATCAGATATGAGTGGGAATATATTACTACTGACCCAGGAGAAATTTAAAAAATCATAAGAAAATACTGTGAAAAATTGTATGACATGACTCTGGGCAAATTAGATGAAATGGACAAATTTTTAGAGACACATGAACAACCTAATCTGACCTTAGAAGAAAGAGAAGACCTCAACAAACAAATCACAAATAGAGAGATTGAAATGGACAACAAAAACCTCCCAAAAATACAAAGCCTGGGATCAGAGCACTTCCAAGGTGAATTTTTACCATCATTCAAAGAAGATATATAATGCCAATCCTGCTCAAAATCATCCAAAGAAATTGAACAGGAGTATACACTACAAAATTCATTCTATGAAGCCAGCATTACCTTAATTGCAAAGCCAGATAAAGATACTCTGAAAAAAGAAAATTACAGACACATTTCCCTGACAAATAAAGATGCAAATATCCTGAACAAATATTAATACTTGCTAATCAAATCCAAAAGCTCATTAAAAGAATTATACATCGTGATCGAGTGAATTTTACACCAGGCACGCAAAGGTGGTTAAAAGAGGAAAATCAACCAGTGTATAATATCTCATAGCTAAATCAAAGAATAAAAATCCCATGATCATCTCAATTGATGTGGAAAAGGCATTTGACAAAATCTAGTATCCTTTTTTGACAAAAATGCTCCAAATGATAAAAATAGAAAGAATCATTCTGAACATGATGATGGGAATATTCCATACCTAGAAAATACTGAATAATCCACAACAATGCTACTAGAGCTAATAAATGAGTTCAGAAATTTGGACAAACATTGATATTAAGCCAGTGGACACAGAGGTTCTGCAGGGAGGGAGAGGGAAGAATAGGTGTAACATGGTGTATTTTTGGGACATTGGAATTGTTCTGCATGACATTGCAATGATGGGTACAGGCCATTGTGCATTTTGTCAACCCCATAATGGATAAATTGGATCACATCAAAATCAATCATTTTGTGCTTCAAAGTACTTTGTCAAGAAGGTGAAAAGGTACTCTACTCAATTGGAGGAAATATTTGGAAACCACATATTGGATAAATGTATGATTTTAATGTTATTTAAAGAGATAATATAACTCAAGGATAAAAAGGCAACAACCTAATTAAAAAATGTCCAATAGCTTAAACAGACATATTTTCAAAGAAGAAATACAAATAGCCAAAAAGCATATGAAAATATTTTCAAAATCACTATTAGAGAATGGTAAATAAAAAGTATCATGTGATATCATTCCACATCTTCTAGAATGGCCACTATATTTTAAAAAATTAGAAAACTACAAGTGTTGGAGAGAATGTGGAGAAATAGGAACACTCCTTCACTTTTTGTGGAATGTAGAATGGTGCAGCTTCTGTGAAAAGAGTTTGGGGGTTCCTCAGGAGTCTAAATATAGAAATGCCATGTGATCTGGCAAACTTCTACTGGGAATAAATTCATTAGAATTGTGCAAGCAGACCTTTACACATCGATGTTCATTGTGGTATTATTTACAATTGCTAAAAGAGGGAAACAGCACAAGTGTCCATCTACGAATGAATTGATAAACAAAATATGGTATACACATACTATGAATACTGTTTATCTATATAAAGCTATGCACTTAGTATGCTTATGAAAA
The DNA here is from genome assembly GCA_029593785.1 of Cabassous unicinctus. Taxonomy (NCBI): domain Eukaryota; kingdom Metazoa; phylum Chordata; class Mammalia; order Cingulata; family Chlamyphoridae; genus Cabassous; species Cabassous unicinctus. Next base: position 4,582 of record JAQZBX010098250.1, on the reverse strand, counting down.
CATGGATGAAGCTTGAGGATATTATTTTGAGTGAAATAAACTAGACATAAAATGAGGAATATTGTACAGTCTCACTAATATTAACTAAATATGATGAATAAAATGGAGTTAAACTTTAGAGAATAGTTTATTAGGAGATAGAATGTGGGCTCAAAATGTGGAGCTGATGCTTAATGTTTGTAGATTTTTAATAAGTTTGATTGTAAATGTGTGTAAGTGTATAGAGTTGATGGTAACCCATTATAGTGAATATAACTAGCACTGCTGATTTATAAATGTGATTGTGGCTGAAAGCAGTAGCCTTGGTAGGTAAATGGCAGTTGAAAGAAAACTAGAACACAATGAAGGGACTATATAAAATAATGAAGTCAGTGGTGGATGAGGATTGAGGTTAATAGTACAAATACAAGAACCTTCTGCTATACAACAGGTTAAGAATATGGTGGTATGTGGGGAAAATATAACTAATATAAATTATAAGCTCTAGTTCACAGTAATGTAATATTTTTGCATGGCAAAGAAAGTACTATATCAAATCTAAGAGATAATTATAGGGGGTTTTAAAGGGTATGGGATTTTTCCTTTTCGAGTAATGAAAATGCTCTAAAATTGACTGAAGTAATGACAGCATAACTTTTTGATTAAACCAAAAACCACTGAGTGCATAATTTTGATAAACCATATAAGGCATGGGATCACATAACACAGTAAACCCCTTGGTGGATGATGAATTGTTGTTAACAGTGCAAATATGAGAATGTTCTCTCAAGAACTATAAAAATATGCAATACTAATACATGGTGTTAATAATAGGATGGTTTTTGGGGAAAATACCCGATACTTTGAATAGTTTTTTCATAATGTGTAACAAATGTTCCACAATAATGCAAGGTGTTGGTAGTGGAGAGATGTATGGGATTATTGTATAGTATGCATTATTGTTTTGTAAACTCACAACTTCTCTCATCAAAGTAATGAATTAAAATGAAATTAAATAATAAAAAAATAAAATTCAAGGACTTTCCACCACAGGCCTTGTTGAAGTTTCTAAGCATCCAGTGCTGTGGGCATGATGAAATATCCCTTCTAGGGTAAAAGATAAGCAGTTGCCAAAAAGTGCCATACCTTCTAGTGTCCTCTGGAATTTGGAGGCAACAAAGTTCCCATTTGGGCGTGGTATTCAAACCAAATTACTGAAGAACCTGTAAAGCTGTTTCCTTTGATTGGCAGCCAGAACAAGAGGGGTCTCTGCAATAGTTCTAGATTTATGCGAAAGCTGTTCTGACACTTGGGCCACATGATCCAGAAAATTTTGTTTGAAGTTTGAAGTTTGAAGAATAAGTGACAAATAGAAATGCTATTTGAGACCTTTGGTAGGCCCCTATAAGTGAATCACAGGGAAAACACTTAGGATTTTGCAACAATGCCCTACCATCTTCTGCAGACAATCTCATTTTGAGAAATAGCTTTATGCCTGCTACTGGTGTTTGGTAGATACCAAATACTCAACCATGTGACAAATTGTTACCATGAGACCTCAGTTGCTCATTATGAACTGTGTTGTCTGACCCATCAACCCATATACTTGGACAAGTATATCAGCACTCCATCATCAAATGGAAGTTTCCTATATGAGATTGGGCTTAAGCAGACCCTTAAGGCACTAGTACATTACTTGAGGAAGTGGTCAAAATACCCATGCCACCACTTTATGCTACATAACTCCTGTCTCCCAGCCCTCAGCTATGTCCTCTTGGTGAGTTCTTTATGATCATATCACTTATGAAGAGAAAGATATGCTGTTTTACAGACAGTTATGCACAATATATGCAGGTATGTCTACAAGTGAACACTTGGAGCACTATAGGCCTTTTCTGGAATGTCCCTGAATGACCAAGGTGAAGTGAAATCCTCCAATGGGCAGAGCTTCAAGCAGTGTCCATCATTGTTTATTTTACTTTGAAGAAGAAATGGCTGGAAGTATGTTTGTATATCTTGTAGTGTGGCCAATGGTTTGACTGGATGGTCAGGGACTTCTAAGGAACATGATTGGAAAATTAATGACAAAGATACCTGAAGGAAAGGTATGTGGATTATCCTTTTTGAATGGACAGAGTACATGAAGACATTCTTTACATATGAACCTCATCAACGGTTGACTCCAGCAAAGGAAGATTTTAATAATCAAGTGGATAGGAAAGCCTGTTCTGTGGCTACCAGACTCTTTCCCCAGTTACTCCTATTATTGTAGAATGGGATCATGAACAAAGTTGCCATCATAGTAGGGATAGAGTTATGCATTGGCTAAGCAACATGGACTTCCACTCACCAACTTTGACCTGACTATTGCCATTGTTGAGTGCCCAGTCTTCCAACAGCAGAGACCAGCATTCAGCATGTAACCTGAGGTGATCAGCCTGTTACCTGGTGGCATGTGAATTACAAAGGAAAAGGCAGAGTTTAGTTTTTACTGCAATAAATATTTATTTGAGATATGGATTTTCCTCCCTTTGTGCAAAGTTTTGCCAAAAGTACTACCTGTGGATATACAGAACATTTTATCAACTGTAATGGTATTCTACACAGCATAGTTTCTCATCAAGAAACCCACTACACATCAAAGTAAATATAGAAATTTGCACATGTTCATGGAATTCACTGGTCTTACCATGTTCCCCATCATCTTGAAGCAGCTGAGATGATAGAATGGTAGAATTGTCTTTTGAAAACACAATTACATGTGAATCCTCATCAAAGGATGAATTGTGTAAAAATACCTTACATGGTGAGGGCAATTCTCTCCAGGATGGTGTATATGCTCTAAATTAGCACCCAATCTACAGTACTGTGTCTTTCATGGTCAGGATTCATGGTTCCATAAATCAATATATAATATATCTTATCAATTCTGTTTCTCTGGAGAAATCTGACTAATACACTAAGCAAATATGAAGAAAGTGGAATGAAATATTTAAAGTGTTAGCAAATAGCTTATAATTCTGTATCCAGTCACATAATCTTTCAAAACTCTAATAGAATTTAAGACATTCTCAGACAAACAAAACCTAAGAGAGTTCATCACTAAAAACTTGCTAATCAATAATGTTAAAATAAGTTCTGAAGCTTGGATCATCAAAAATTAAGAGAACAAATAAATTAAGGTAAAATAAATTATTTGATATTTTTCTTAATTGTTACAAAATATAATTGCTTAAATTAATAATTGTAGCAAAGAATTATGTGATATAGCATATGGATTAATGAATGACTTCACAGTAAATGGGAGACAGGATTCTGGAAGACTCTGTTGTCAGGTAACCTCAATAAATGTAAAATGGTAGTGTTGTTTGAAGTTGGACTTTTGTTTATTTAAATATATGTTGGAAAGTCTAGTGCAACTCGAAAAATTATTTAAAATAAATATAATGGATATACCAAGAGATAAATTAAAATAGAATTTTATAGAATGCTCATTTCAAAACAATCTTGAATTATATATCATGATCAAATGGATTAACCTTACATAAAATGGTGGCTCAACAAAAGAAAATCAGTATGTATCACATACAGCATTAACAGAACAAATGAAAAAAAAAAAAACATGATCATCTGAATTTATGCAGAAAAGGTATTTGACAAAATACAGCATCTCTCCTTGACCGAAACATCTAGAAAAGTAGGAATATTAGGAAACTTCCTCAACATAATGAAAGGCATTGTAACCGTTGGCCAATTTGATGTAATTATGAATTCCAAAAATATAATTGGATCATGCTAGTAAACTGATCTGTTAATCTGGGTATGATTAGGTTATGATTAGGGTGTTGAGCCCCACCCCATGGTGGGTGGGGAACCGAATATAAAAGGCATGGCAAAGAACAGAATTGAAGCAGTCTTTTGAGAAGCAGTCTTTGAGAAGCAGCTTTGATGTTGGAAAGAAGGCCCCAGGAGAAGAGAAGCAAACTGTTTGCCTGATCACCTACAGCTGACCTTGTGGAGGAAACAGGAGCTAAGCCCGGAGAGAAACGCAGCCCTGGGAAGAGAGGAACCCCAGAAGCCTGAACCCTGGCAAACGCCGGCAGCTGTCTTGCTGTAACACGTATCAATGGACTGTGGTGAGAGAAGAAACATAACGCTTTATGGCCTGATATCTGTGGACTTTTACCTCAAATAAATACCCTTTGTAAAGACCAACCCATTTTTGGTATTTCACATTAGCACTCCTTTGGCTGACTAATACAGGCATCTATGAAAAACTCACAGCTAATATCATACTTAATGGTGAAATACTAACAGCTTTCCTTCTAAGATGAGAAGCAAGACAAGGATTCTTGCTGTTTCCACTGTTAGCCAATCTTGCACTGGAAAATCTAGGAAGAGAAAGAAATATTGGAAAGGAAGAATTAAACATTCCCTATTTGCAGATGACATGACCCAATATACAGAAAACCATGAAAAACCCACAATAAATTTCCTAAAGCTAATACATGAATTCAGAAAAATGATAGGGTACAGATCAACACCCCAAATCAGTAGTATTTCTTTTCAAAATCAATGAACAATTGTAATAGAAATCATGAAC
>JAQZBX010098249.1:0-11602 GCA_029593785.1 Cabassous unicinctus | reverse complement strand
GACAGTGAAGCAACTACACATTAATGTAATAGTTTGTCTATGTGACAATTTGGCCATGTCATGGTGCCCAGTTGTTTGCTCACACAATCACTGACCTAATTGTTATTGTGAGGATATTTTATGGACTTAAATCATCAGTAAGGTGATTGCATCTATGGCTGATTTCATCTATTATCAACTGATGAGTTTGCCTTCAACAATGAGAGACATCTCATCCAAATATTTGAGGTCCTTAAAAGAAGAGATGATTTCAGGATTCAAAGAGAGTATTCTCATCTCTACTTCAGTTAGCCAGTTTCTCCTGGAGAATTCATCAAAAACCTTCATTGGAGTTCTAGGCTTGCAGCTTGTCCTATGGAATTTTGAATCTTGTGTCCCCACAGTCACATGAGACAATTTTATAAAATCTTATATTTACTGTTATCTCCCATTGGCTCTCTTTCACTAGAGAACCCTGACAAATGCAATTAGCAACACAAAACTCAAGCAAAAGGAATATTAACCAGGAATACTACTCTGTTTCTCCAAAGAGTTCTTACTTTCATTTATGCTCAGAAAGACTCCAACAACAATCAATCAATGTACTGGTGTTGACACTGAGTTAAAGAGGGTTTTGACCTTCCCCATTCACACAGATGTGACAAGTCATGGGAAAGAACAGAACAGGTGACCCTTGTGCAATCTTGATGGTCCAAGATGAGCGTTCACACAAGCCCTATCTAGTTTCAGGGGGAGATAACTTTAATAACAGTAATGATGACATCAAACTGGAGTGGAAACCTACCAAGTTCACACCAATGTTACTACTGAAATTCCCAACCTGCTCTTCTCAGTGTGAAGCACAAAGAGTTGAGGTCACATATTCAGGGTCTCACAACAAGGATGGCATAGAGCTGTGCTGTGATCTCCACCTCTACTGAGTTATAGGCCCTCAGGCACAAACCCAGTATTCAGTGACACAGGCCTCAGCAGGGATGATTACAGCTGATTTTTTAAGGGGAACTGCTCCCAGGGTAGGGAGTTTCCCTCAGTCCAGTTTGAGCTCAAATCCTCTGCAAACCAAACACTATGCAGCTTTTTTGCCAAGGTTCATGCATATTCTTTCATCTGAGAGAGTGAAAAAAATCACAGAGTCCAGAAGTGGACAACTTCAAGTACACCAGAGTTGGTACATGAAGACCAACTCCCTGACCCAGGGTATGTACAGGTTGAGGACTTTTCACTACCTGTTGCTTTTTTAACCATAAGGAGGGTTTGTGTTCATAAAAGTTCTCCCTCAAGAAGAGAGCTCAATATAAAGAATATTATTAATTATATTCAGGTTGCACAAGGAAAAATCAGGATTAGGAGGCTGCATGTGGTTTGAACAATACTGAGTATGATCATCATCTAAGCACAACTCTTTATCCTGTGTAAAAATAAACTTATTGATAGGCTTACATTACCAAGTTCAACTACACAGTAACCCTTGAATATGCACAGGAATGAAGTTGTTTCCATTGATGATAATTTCATCCAAGTTAGTGATTCACTGAAAGTCATCAGTATTCACAGCAAAATGACTGCACCCAGGTTTCTTTGAATTCACTGTGCTTGATACATTCAGCTGCTGCCTGATATTTTGGAATATACCATAAACTAGTGATAACAGAGGAAAGAAATATATAAAAATGTTTCCACAAACTTAGAGGGCCTGGATTTGTGGTGAGAATTTGATATATAAATACATCAATGGAGTAGATGCTCATTGACCTACACCAAAGCTATCCTTGATCCTTGACCATACACAGATTTCTGGTTAGCTCACTCAGCATATTTCTGACTTGGAGGAAGAAGAATCTGGGTTTGGAGAAAGAGGGATCCTGGGGAAAAGACTGGGCACCCCAAGCATCCTTCTTGCAGAGAAGCACCAGAGAAAATGACCTTTCCTCCCCCTTTCACCTTTACATAGAAAAGTGCATCCCTTATACAAATCACCACTTTAACCTGATCAAACCATAGGACTCATTTACTTAAATTCAGGCATCTTGCCACCAGGGAAAATATTTCCTGGGAGTCAAGAACCTGACCCACAAGACATGAAACCTGTGTGGTTATTCTTTGTGGTGGCAGCTTCCAGATGTGAGTTAGGGGTTCAGACAAGACAGTAATGAAGATGATGCTTTTGAGAATATGGCTCACTGTAGTTCTTCTTGTCCACAGGTGTCCTGTCTCAGGTACAGCTGCAGAGGCCAGGACCTGATGTTGTGAAGCATTCACAGACCCTGTCACTCACCTGCACTGTCTCTGGAATCTCTTTAACTAGCAATTATATGGAGTGGATCTACCAGGCTCCAGGAAAGGGGCTGGAGTGGATTGGCAGGATAAATGATGGTGGAAGCACACACTATAACCCAACACTTCAGTCCTGACTCAGTGTCATCAGGGACACTTCTGAGAATGAAGCGTAGTTAAAGCTGAGCAGCCTGAGAGCTGAGGACATTGCTATTAATACTGTGCCAGAGACACAGTGAAAGGAAGTCAGGGTAAGCCCAGACACAAACCTCCCCTGGAAGACTGAAGGGACTGGGCTGCACTGGGTGCTCAGGACCACCAGGGGGCATGCTGCACTCAGGGCGACCATGGACAAACCCTAGGGGCAGGTGGGGAGAGGAGCTGGCGAGAAGTATCCTGTCCTTTCTTGGGGTTCCCTCTAATCGCTTCATAACATGTAACCTGAAAAAACTGCCATTGTGGTTTTTGCACTTTTTCAAAACAAATCAATGACCTACCCATAGAAATAGAAAGAAGGAAATAACAAAGATTTGAGCACGGCTAAATGAAATTGAAAATAAGAAAGCACTAGAAAAACGAAACAAAACAAAAGCTGGCTCTTTGAGAAGATTAACAAAATTGACAACCCCTCAGCTAGACTAACAAAGAAAAAAAGAGAGAAGATGCAAATATATAAAATAGGAAATGAAGAAGGGGATCTCATCACTGACCCCACTGAAATAAAGAGCATCATAAGAGGATATTTTGAAAATTTGTATGCCAACAAGATGGATAATTTATGGGAAATGAACAAATTTCTAGAAACACACAAGCAACCTACATTGATAAAAGAAGAAATTGATGAACCCATCAGACTAATCACAAGTAATGAGAGAGAATTAGTCATCAAAAACCTCCAAACTAAGATGAACCCAGGACCAGATGGCTTCACAGGTAAATTCTACCAAACACTTCAGAAAGAACTAACACCAATCCTGCTTAAACTCTTGCGAAAAATAGAAGTGGATGGAACTTTGCCCAACTCATTTTATGGCACAGACATCATCCTAATACCAAAGACAAAAGCACCATGAGAAAGGTAAACTATAGACCAATCTCTCTAATGAGACTAGATGCTAAAATCCTACTATAAAGTCTCACATAAATTAAATTAATACTGGAGAGTTATATCTGCAAAATTGAGAAAGTTGTCCCAAGCAACCATGGCTCCACAGATAAATTAAAAACAAATAAATAAATGTAAACTATTAGAACCAATATTTTCAAGGATGATAATCACATTTATGTCATCCCTGAAAGTAGATGTGTATTGACTTATTCCCACAGTCATCCTGTAGCTTACCTGCATCTGTCTCCAAGACCAGCTCTTTCTGATTATTTTCCAGCCTATAAATAGGGAACCTGAGATGAAGAGGAGGAAGCTGAGGGGGAGGATTCTGATTTCCAAGAATACAACCAGCATTCCCCTTCCAGAGGAGCCCCAGCAACAGCAACCTCCTTTCTCCCCTGTTTAGCTTTTAATACAAAGTTAATGTCTTCATGCAAATCATAACTTAGTTATCATATGAAACCACATTAGCTTATATTCAAGATTCCCCACACTCCAGAATAGAATTTCTGGGAGGCCTGGGCATCATCCAAAAAACATGAAACCCTTGTGGTTCTTCCTCTCTTTAATGGTAGCTCACAAATTTGAGTGTTTGAGATTCAGACAAGAAGCTTGGAATGATGCATCTGAGCTCATGACTCACTGTGGTTCTCCTTGTCTTCAGATGTCCTATCCAAGGTGCAGCTGCAGGAGTTGGGACCTGGACTGGTGAACCCCTCAAAGGCATCCCTCACCTGCACTGTCTCTGGATTCTCTTTAACCAGCAATGATATGGACTGGATCTGCCAGGCTCCAGGAAAGGAGTTGAAGTGGGTTGGCAAGATAAATAGTAGTGAAAGCACAAGCTAGAACACAATTCTTCAGTACTAACTAATATCACCAGGGACACCTCCAAGAAAGAAGTTAAGGCTGAGCAGCCTAAGCGTCAAGGATACAGCCATATTTATTGTGTGAGAGACAAAGGAAGAGGAAGTCAATGTGACCCCAGACACAAACCTCCCCTTCCATCCCACTGCCAAAGGAAGATCTCTCACCTCACTGATCTCTTGAGAACCACAGGGGCAGGGGCACACAGGGGATGGGGAGGAGTATCATGGCAAAATTTAAGGTTTCTTCTTCTTTCTGAAACACTTCTAATCCCCAGGGTCCCTCCACTTGATGTTTGCTAAGCATTACCATGATGTATGCAAAGTTCAAATACAGTACAGTTTATTTATAAACTTACAGGATGTTGTTGTTTGCTTTATTTTTGGTTTTCTCTCCTTCAAGATTTTACTGAAAGTGTGAAAAATCCTTTCATTCAAGTGAATCTTTAAGGTTAATTCTGTGAACTAGGGTCACAGTTCTGGAAATAAACGGATAAAATAGTCTACCCTCTTCATGTATAGACCCTTTTCGTCCAGGAAATTAAGAAGATATCAAAGCCTAAAATTAGACTCAGGTATTATTATTAATTATTATTAAATTATTATATTTATATTATACTATTATATATTAATTATATATCAACTATTATTATATTATTATTAAATAACATTATTATTAATTAAAATTATTAATATTAATTAAAATCACTCCTAAATCAAAGATATGCCACACATAAGCAAAACATCTGCCATTCTTGAAATCATTGCATATCCTAAAATTTGAATCTTTGGTGTTCTATGACTGACTGTTGTCTTGAAATCAGCATTTGGTCAAATCATTAATGGGCACTCTTAAACTCTTCATTGGTCTATCCCCATGATCTATCCATAATTAACACTCTCCATGGCAAATTTCTACCTGGGTGTCTTGTTAAATCTTCCTGCAGTTTCACTGAGAAGAAAGAAAGCAATTAACAGATGAAGAGCCACTCAAGCCCCACTCATCCAACCCTCACTGTGAGCCAGGTATGCCAATCAGGGTGAGTGTGGAGGGAATGGACCTAACAGGAAACCAAAGGCCAGTGGCTGTGAGGGTGTCACTGCTTGACATCAAAACATATTACAAAGCTACAGGGTCAAAATAACACGGTATTGGCATACAGAAAGACATACTGATCAGTGGAATAAAAGTGAATCCAGAAATAATCCCTCACCTCCACAGCCAACTGGCTTTTGACAAACCTCACAAGGCCACATTTCTGGGACAAAAGAGTCTCTTCAACAAATGGTGCTGGTAGAATTAGATATCCATAACTAAAAGAATGATATAGGACCCCTATCTCGCTCCCTATATAATAATTAACTCAAAGTGATTCAAAGACATAAATATAAAAGCCACAATGATAAAATTACTAGAAGAAAATGAAGTATCTACAAGATCTTGTGATAGGTAGTGGTTTCATGGACTTTATGCACAAAGCACAAACAACAACAACAACAAAAACCTAAATGGGACCACATAAAACATAAAGACTTTTGTACCTCCAAAAACTATGTCAAAAGGGTGAATAGACAATTGACTCAATGGGATAAAATATTTGAAGATTTCATATCCAATAAGGTTTTAATCCATGATATATAAAGAGATGTTACAACTCTTTAAAAAATGGGCAAAAGGCTTGAATAGACATGTGTCCAAAGAAGAAATACAAATAACAACAACAACAAAAAAAAACATGAGAAAATGTTCAAGATCACTAGTGATTAGGGCAATGCAAATCAAATTTACAATGGGTATCACTTCACATATATTAGAATGGCCACTATTAAAAAGCAGATGTGGCTCAAGCAATTGGGCCCCTGCCTACCACATGGGACGTCCCTGTTTTGGTTCTTGGTGACTCCTAAAGAAGACAGCAAGCTGGCATGATGAACAGGAACGGTAACCTGATGCAACAACATGACAGAAAAAGAGATATGAGGAAAAGATAATGAGAGACACAAAAAAGCAGAGAATGAGGGTGGTTCAAGTGATTAAGGCCTCCCTCCCACATCGGAGTTCCCAGGATTGATTCCTGGTGCCTTCTCAGGAAAGATTGAGTGGGTGGGGAGAAATAAAGAAATAAATAAAATCTTTCTTTAAAAAAAGTCAGAAAACTACAAGTATTGGAGAGTATGTGGAGAGGTATGAATGCTTATTCACTGTTGATGGGAATGTAGACTGGTACAGCCCCTGTGGAAAGTGTTTGGCAGTTCCTAAGGAATTTGACACAGCAGTACCACTACTTGGCATATAGTGAGAAGAACTGAGAACAGTGACATGAATAGACATATGTATACTGATATTCATAGTGACCTTATTCACAATTGGCATAAGATGGAAATAACCCAGGTGTCCATCAACTGACAAAAGGATAAAAAATTGTGAAATATACATAAAAGTGAATATTACAAAGCCATAAGAAGAAATGAATTTGTGAAGCATATGACAACATGGAAGAGCCTGGAGGATATTATATTGTGTGAAGCAAGCTGGACACAAAAGGATAAATACTGTATGATAGTACTATTATGAACTAAAGATATTGTGCAAATGTATGGCGTCAATAACTAGAATCAGGGCACCAGAAAATATAATGAAGTTAGAGAATGGAAATCTGGGGTTTAGTCTGTGCAAAATTGGTAAAAACTTTGTTAGTAAATCTTTGGAAATGAGTAGGAATGGTGAAAGCACATAATAATGTTTGTAACTAGCAGTGCTAATATATAGGCATGACAGTGGTTGAAAAGGGAATGTATAGCTATGGTCATGCATATTGTTAGAAGGAAAGCTAAAAATTGTAAAATGGGACAATATAGCATAGTGAAACCTCATTTGAAACATGAATATGAGTATTATTGCATATATAAAACTGTTTTTCTTTGAAACTGAAAAATGTACATTAATGTTAACAAGATGTTAATATCAGTCAAAAATACAACCAAAGCAAAATATGGAAAATAGTGTATAGTAATATAGTAATAATCTCCCATCAAGGATATAAAAGGAAATATACAAAGTGAAAGAGACCAAGCAAAAGGTACTAAATTTTGTTAAATTCCACCTATAAAAATATAAATACAATTAAACTACAAAGATATAAACAAAACAGCTGCTATGTATGGCAGAGGAAGCACAGAGAAATTTAGAGGTGATTATTAAGGGATAGAGCTCTTTTGTCCATTTTTTGTTTATTATTATTATTATTATTAGAATAATTAAAATGCTCTGATAACTATTGAAGTGATGAATGCAAAACTATGTGGTTATACCAAAAACCATTGATTGTACACTTATGATGAATGGTATGCTTTATTAACATGTATCAATAAAATTGATTTAAAAATCCTAATAGATCTTCTTCAAGACATATATTAATTGGAAGATCAAATGCCAAAGACAAAGACAGAACTCTGAAAGAAGCAAGAAAAAAAAGTGCTTCATCACATACAATGGATGTTGAAAAAGACGAAGTGCAATTTTCTCATCAGAAGCCATGGAGGCAAGAAGGCAGTGGTATGGTATATTTAAGACACTGAAAGATAAAAATGCCAAACAAGAATTATCTATCAAAACTCTCCTTCAAAAATGAGGGAGAGTTTAATGTATTTACAGATAAACAGAAACAGAGAGATTTCTTTAACATGAGACATTCCCTAAAAATAATACTAAAGAAAATGCTACAGGTTGAAAAGAAAAAATCCAAAAGGGTAAAGAAAAAAAGAGAATAAATAAGATATGACATATAAAAACCAATGTATAAAATAGTTTAAAGTAAGAACTGCCTTTACAATAAATACATTGAAAATTAATGGATTAAATTCCCCAATCAAAAGACATAGATTGGCTGAATAGATAAAAATGTGATCCACCTATATTCCTTCTACAAGATAATCATCTTAGAATCAAGGATAAATATATGTTGAAAGTAAGTGTTTGGAAAAAGATATTCCATGCAAATGGTTAGCAGAAAGGGCTGAGGTAGCCACACTAATATACAATAAAATAGACTTTAAGACAAAAGCTGCATCCCATAGGTTTTGTTATAAGAGACAACAAAGGGCACTGTATATTCTCTATATTAATAAAATGGACAATCTACCAGGAAGGAATAACAATCATAAATATTTAAGCAACTAGCCACGGTGCTCCAAAATACATGAGGCAAAGACTGGCAAAACAGAAGGGAGAAATAGAAATCTCTAAAATAAGGTTAGAAACTTCAATACACAGCTCTCATCAATAGATAGAACACCTAGACAGAGAACTTGAATAATATGGTAAACACTGGCTTTGGAAGGAGTGGCATTACTAATATTCACAGATGATTTGTGGTCTATAAGACAACAGAATCAACAGACAAATTATTCAAATATTCAAAATTCAATTAGATTGTTAAATATAAGATGAACACAAAAATATCAATTTCATTCCTAGATACCAGCTACAAGTACAGAGGATGTAAGAAAGGAAGGCAGGAACTAAGTAGATTTGTGCTAAAGAAAGATCCCTCTGTCTGTAAGGGGGCAACAGCAAATGAGCATTGATTAGTAAAGAGTATTTATGGCAACATTTCAGATGAGAGAAGACAAGGATGCAGCATACAGCAGGATGGTGGATGGGAAGATGCGGAGAGATGCAACCATGAAGGAGATGCTAAAAAAACAAAAGTAGGCAACAGTGTCTTTGATGGGGAATGAGGAAGAGGAGGAATAAGAGAGGACTCTGGCTTTCTGGTTTTGGTAAGTGGATGGGAGGTAGTCTTCAGTTAGGGAACACTAAAAGAAGACCTGTTTGAAGTTGAAAAAAATGAATTCATATTTGAGTATGGAGATTTTGTGGTCCAAGAGAAGATTAAAGGAGACAATTACACAGATTTAGCCCTTGAGGAAAGAACTTCCCTGGAGATGTTTTAACATGTTTGAGTTATCTGTGTATATGTGGAAATTGAAACTTTGAGTGCAGATGAAGTCATGTAGACAGAGAAAGAAAGTCTGAGAAGAACAGCTTGCTGCTTCGGGAAATGTTTCAATTGCTCTCTTCTGGGCAAATGGGAATGAGAGTTCCCAGATATGTATAGGACAGTTTTTGGACATTTATGGACTTTTCAAGAGCTTATATAAAGCCCTGATGTCACCATCCCAATTCTGTCTAGAACAGACTATGGGAGAAGTCTGAATAACAGGAACAAAGCAAGTCTCTAGAAGAGGCCAGGACAAAGTTGTTCCCTTTAGCCTTACATGCTTTCATGTTTCTATCAGGAATTGTCCATTATGAAAAAGAACATTGGGAAGAAGTGCTGGCTCCCTTTTGGGTAAAATTTGTACAACAAAACAAAACAAAACAAAAAATGGACAAAAAACCCTCTGCTCTTTTCACAAACCCATCCTGAACATTTCTGTCTCTGACCATGGTACCTTTTACTCTACTTATTCTTTCCCTCATCCCTGATTGTTAGAACGTACCAGACAGGAACTTGTTTTGTTCTGAAGAGAAAGAGGGCAATTGAGTAGGGCTCTCCCAATCTTCAGACCTCCTTTGTCAGGCAGAGTTTGTCACAGACCACTCCAGAAATCAGGTAATGGGATTCTATTTTCTTCCTACCAGTGGGTCCCTGAGTCAATCTCCAATGCAGTATCTGAGAAAAATAAGCACACAGAGAATCCCTTTTCTTCCAGGATACCAGTTCTGGAGCCAGGATCTGGATCACAAAACTATACCTCTCAAGTCCTTCCCTTCCACAGGTCTATGGAGCAGAGGCAGGTAGAATTTATTACATCTCTGTTGGGCTGTCCAGGAGTAAAACAGATAAGGATCTTTGGGAACTGCATCAATAACTTGTCACAAATTGAACTTACAGAACAAGTCTTTGATTAATGGACCTCCAGTTTGTGTGGCTCATATCCACTCTTAAGTTATATGTAAAATGTAACATTTTGGTAATTTTTTTCTTTTGTTTTTTTTTAGGAGTTACCTGGGATTGAACATGGGACCTTGTACATGTGAAGCCTATGTTCAACCACTGATCTACACCTGCTCCACAGTTGGTAATTTTTTATAGTCTTAAAATCCACAAAAGACTAAGGGGAAGAGATGATTTCTGAATCAGTGTGGGACTTGTCAAGAAACAGGATACAAGCTCATACAGTATAACTGAAGAGCATTGAATGGAGGTACTCTACAGATAAAGGCAGGGTTTGTGTATAAGTAAATCTTTAGAAAAACATAACTGATGGGGCAATAATATACATAAATTGAGATTTATGATAGATAGGAATTGACTCATGTGACTGTGGGTGTTGAAAAGAACAAATTCTGAATATAGGGAAGGTTTCAAGCCAGAAATTCTTATAAAGGTATTTCTAATGTCTGAAAAGCACAAATTCCATATGGCAAAGCACAAGCTGGAAATAAGGATGAAGCTGACGTTGAATTCCCCAGAAGAATCTGACTAGTTAAACTGGAGATGTAAATTGTTCTTTCTGACTAATGAAATCCTCAGTTCTGATCTTTCTTACCTCTAACTGATTGAGTGAAGAGACTACACATTACTGATGCAATCTCCTTTTTTGATTGTAGATCTATTGAACAATAGATGCAATCAAATCATTATAGATGCAAATTCATCTGTAAAATAACCTCACATTAACAATCAAACCCATAATTACATGAGCAAAAAACAGGACACCATATCCTAGTCATGCTGTCACATGAAATTAATCATTATAATAAGTGAAACCCAAAAAATGTTGGTGAAGACCCTGTTGTCCTTAGCACCACTAAGCCTGAAGATTATGGGAAGGGAGATGGGTGTTACCAGAGATTGTAAGAGGCTTACCTTGAGAGGACTAGTAACCTATGCAGAGGGAAGAGCCAGGTTGAGATGATCTCAGCAGGAGGGAGCCACAGGAAGAATATCCTGACTTCACTCTCTTCCCACCCTCTGCTCTCCACTGGATGAACCCAACTGGATGCTAAAGGGCTTGGGAATCCATCAATGCAATCCAGATCATCCTCTGCTGGTAGATAGTGGAAATGGAGGGTTAAACAGAAGACAGCTAAGTCAGCTCTGTTTCAACCTTATTATAAGTGTATTGCACTTTAGGGTCTGAACTTTGTTGGAGAAGATGCTGAGAGTCAGAGCATAAAGGGTTAAGCATTCAAAAAGCATGCCTGCTGGAGAAGAAACAATAAGCGAATGTCTCCAAGGTCTCTGTGTACTGCAGATATCAGTGGGAGGAGGCAGAGCAGAATGAACTCCCCACACAGATGTTATTGTCTAAGTTCCCAGGAAAGTTTGTCTGGGAACTCACA
>JAQZBX010098248.1:0-11609 GCA_029593785.1 Cabassous unicinctus | reverse complement strand
GCGCTCGTTGGCAGCTCTCAATTCAATGCCTGGTCGGACTGTATTTGTTGTGACACAGACCAGATCAATGTGATAGAGCTTCCTGTCTGGGGGCTAAGAGTCTTGTAATTTTAACTTTTGGAGACAGTTCTCCAGCCTTCTCTGGCAGCCCCCTCCCTTTTCCCAGCTGGGAAATATTTCCTCTCCCCTCTGAATCCTCAACAATCAGTCCCTGTTAGTAGAGGAGGACTTTGGGAGATTTGAATATCTTTAACCCCTTGCAGGCTCCAAGGCAAACAATGACGCAGCCCCACCCAGCCTGGACTGGCTCTCGGGACAGGGCAGACCAAACCTGGGAGTCAAAAGCAGGGTGTCAGCCCCAGGCTCTCTTTCCCCTCTCCTGTGGAGTCCTCAATAATTAGTCCAGGCTATAAGAGAGGGAGATTGCGAGGGTCGAATTTCTCCAGACCTTCCTAGGCTCCCAGGGCAAACTGCCGTGTGGAGGGGTCTGTGGGGCTCCGCAGCCCAAATTTGCGGGTCAGAACCTGAGTCAGCCTAAGGCTGTGTCCCTCTCTCTCCCCTTTCCTGGAGTGGTAGATCCCTGGAGCCCCCTTTGTCTGTAGTCGCAGGCCCAGAGGCCCGAGAATTCTAAAGAGTGTGGGGGAGGGTGCCGGCAGGCACCGCCGCTGCTGATTAAAAACTCACGGTTCTGGTTCTGTCGTTGCAATTTCTTTCTTTTGTCCCTCTCTCCTCTCGGTGGTGTGCAGTCTCCCCCTGCTGTCCTAAACCCTAGAAGATCTGTTTTGGGCCTGTTTCAGCCTGTTCTCTAGCTATTTTTCTGGAGAAGAGATTCCTGTGTGTTACTAGTCAGCCATCTTCCCGGAAGTCTTCTATTTAGGGAATCTGAATGAAGTGTGTATGGGAATTTTTGGTACTATTTTTGCAACTTTTCCATTAGTCTGAAATTATTTCAAAATAAAAGTTTTAGGATCCAGTAAATATTATACAAATAGAAGAGGAGGAAAAGAAGAAGGGGATGGGGAATGACACAAACAGCCTGTCGATAGGCAAGATGGAGAGACTGTAGAACCCTAGATCGACCATCCTCCAAACCTGCCCTAAGCCTCTTGCACTGAGGTACACCAGGGAGGTAGTATGCAGAATAGGCTAGGGGGAAAGTGAAAGCATACATTAGTCTTTGCTTGACGATATGGGAGTTAATTTGTAATAAAGAAACATGAAATAAATTGTGGAGTTCAGATGAAAGATGCATGAAGTATTACAAAATCTTCACTATAAAAAATGTACTCACTGAAGGATTCTTTTGTGTGGGCTGCCAGATCCCAGGGTTGTCCAGCCTTTCTTCTCTGACATGAATAAATATGAAAAGTGCTGAAGGATGTGAGCAAAGTCAATGCATAGAACAAAGGTCTGGAACAAAAGACGGATTTGGGACTCAGATTGTGCCAAAGATAGCTTTGCAGTTAGGTCTGAGCAGCCAGGCTCCGTCTAGCCTCAGGCAAAGCTGCAGAGCTTGGCCTCAAGAGTCAGGGGTCAGAACAACTGGCTACTTGCTTCATTGCTTCAACTCTGAGTTATTTCATGGGTTTCACAATCCCTCTCTCTCCTGTCTACCCACTTCTTCAGGGAATGGTGAAATTCTTCCAGAAGTAATTTTTCAACCCTCCTGGATGACAGGTTAGATAATCGGTGTGTTCAGTATTTTGTCAAGCTTTCCAGATTCCCATAGTTCTGAGCACTCCAACAGAGATCTTTTGGTCCACATTCAGGGCCTTTGACCTCTAAAGTCCTTTTCAACCTTTTCTGTTGTTATTTATGGTGCACCCACTTTTTACTTTTTACCGAGGTGTGGATGAAGGGTTAACAATAGGTTTTCCCACTTTCCCCACCAACAATCAATGTCCCTTCCTCCCTTTTGGCTCACCCTACCCATTCTTAGAACTTCTCACCTTTCTCTCTCCCTCCTACACAAAGCTGTACCCTTTCTATAATAGCAAAACACTGGAAGTAACCTAAATACTATATTAGAAGAGTTTAATAAAGTATGATGCAAAATGGTCACATCCAATGTCATTGATACAGTACTAATGTAATTGCAATCACAAAGACTATGTCTTGAGAGTTCGTACTCACCATAGAACAGACTAATAAGGGACAAATACGATTTTTTTAAGTTGCATCTTTAAAAATCTAAAATGTAATTTATTCCAAATAAAAGTTAGTAATTCATATCTGAATTATCAAACTAAAAATTCAAAAAGTTTAAAACATGACTCATAAATTTATAGAGATCATGTCTGAAGAAATATTTATTTAACTCATTAATAAGAGAACAAATCAGGATGTTAAAGCTGTTTCCAAGGAGAACAGGCAAAAATTGGCAAATATTGATTAATGGGAAAAAGAATGCTGGATTAAGATTGCTGGTTAATATTCTACAAGATAAATAATCTTTCTTTTCTCTCTCTTTTTTTTTTGGCAGTTTATCTCCACTGCAAATATAGGGATTGAGCCTTAGAGTTCCCTTTATCTAGGGTCTCACCTCATTTGCTGTTTGTTGAACAGATCTGTAATCTAGGCTATACTTTGTATGTATAATCCATGTTTCTCCAGGCTGTACCAATCTTGAGGCAAAAATGGGGTCATGTTAACAGAAACGTTTATAATTCGATCTCTGGCTCCAATCCCCATAAGCATTCTGAACCACCTCTCCCTGTCCTTTAAAGTTATCCCCAATTTTCTCATCTCAGGGAGTGTCTCTTCTGTTCATTGGGATGCCATCGTCTCCTTTCTTCAGCTGCTGTCTGGACCCGTCACTGGTTGAAGAGCTACATGAGAGTACTTCAGACCCGCCATTGTGGCTGCTGTCTGCTGTTGAGGGCACTGATATCTGAGCCAACACCCTGTTACCCACAGCCCTTCAAGTTACTTGTGTCCATTAAATAGCTCAGTGGTGCTGAGCCAAGCTGTTCTAGCACTGCCAGGGCTACCAGGGCACTGGGGAGCAATGCCTACTGCAAAGTCTCTAATGTTCCACTAACACAGATCATTTTAGCTGCTGCTGATAGAGGGAGGGGCAACAGTGCCTGTGCCATCTCTTATGGATGCCCAGGACTGGATACATAATCTGCAGGTCCTAGTCCAAAATGAAAAGGAGGTGCCCATTGTTTAAAAGTTATTAATAATTTCAAGACAGAGATAGTAGAGCATTATTCTGAACATGGGGCTCTGCCACACGCCCAGGGAGCCAGCCTTGTTGACACCCACCAAGACTGCCTTGAAGATGCTTCTCAGAAAACCGACCTCCTTCCTTCAACTTTGTGCCCCACACTGTTAAACTGGGTCTAACATGTACCTCATCTCTTAGAGATTGTATAAAATTAGCCCTCTTGGTTGGGTTGGGCTGTTGCTGTTATTGTTTAATTCCATCCCCCTCTCCCTTAGATCCAGGCATAATATATCCACACTGTACTCAGAATTCCAGCCTCCACCCCATGCCTGAACATGGCCCCATGTCTGAACGTCCCTACCCTTCCAATGAGTTTTAAACAGTGACACTGCTCAGCCTCCTGCAAATGGACTGCCTCCACTGTTCCAGGCAAATCAAACTGCCAGGGTGTTCACACAATGATTGATGCACCCGGTAATCTTGGAAGCTTGACAGAGGCTGTTGAAGCTACTGTGTCAAAACTGCTGGCAGTTTTATGTTTAAAGGAGGTAGTATTCAACTTTGGTGCTAAAGGTAGTCTTTTATTTTGGAGTACTTCCATGACTATTTTAGAGCTGCAAAGGAAATGGCCAGATCCTGTCCTAGAAGGGAAAGGTTGAGGGCTGAAGAATTATCTTGCTCAGGGGTGGAGCTACAGCTCTGCAGGGATGCTGATGTGAGGAGGGGAGAGGAAAAGCAGGGTGGGTGAGCAATGTCTGCAGGGCGTTATCTGGTCCCAGAAGTGTGGCACCCATAGCAGGAGGCAAAGGAGAGAGCGAACCACTAGGGACCCTTACAGTTATCCCCAAAGCTTTACTAATTAGGAAAAGAGTCTGTTTCTGCTTGGGGCAGGTGGGCCACCTCTTGTTGTGGCTGATCAGTGATAGCTAGAGATCCTTACAGGGTGTGTCCGGAGCCAGATGGATGGTTAAAGCAAACACATCAGGATGGACACGGGGAACAGGTTTGAGTCATCTGGGCAGTTTCTGAAATACGTGGGAGGAGGACCCAATGAAAGACTGCATTTCCCATAGGGACATAGACTATGTTATTTGGGTCAGAAGGTAAATGTAACCCCCTGCCAGCTAGATAACGTGGGGACATCTGGGTTATGTGTTTGACCAATCTGAGGCATGCATCTTTTAGGTTTTACTTTTATGTTTGAAGGGGTGGCACCTGGACCCTGCACTAGGATTTCTGGCCCTGGTACCCCCTCCCATGATATTTGTTTAGTAAAGTTAAGAGAGACTTTCAGAGCAATGGCAAGTAAGTGAGAGTTTCAGATGAGCCTTCTCTCAAATTCCTGTTAAAATGTCCACGTCCACTTCTGAAATGAGCAAAATTTTTCCACAGCACTTGAGAATAATGAAAAAGATTAAAGCATGTCTTTGAATCTGGTAAGACTTTGTCCAAGTGCTTAGCACAATGGAGCAAGATTAAGAAGTAGCACCAATAGCTGATCTAAACTTGGAGGGGAATAACAGCAGGCATTTTTAGGAACATTCTCTAGAACCAAACAATTATTTTTCAGTAAATAAAAAAAATTAATTTATAGACAAACTTAGAAAGCTAAACTCCAAAGTACCACATGACAATATAATAATTGTGGGCACTATTCTGCAATGCAATTCAATTTTCAGTTTTTAGCTAATTTAGAAATTTGACTGAGAATGGGGATAGAGGCGGGCAGGCAGAAAGCAAGTGACTCTAGCCACTTCTCCAACTTGGGAAAAGTCTCTGAGACCTACCTGTGCTTACAGGTGCCAGCTCAAACCTCAGTGGATGATGGCCAACTCCTAGACCATCACAATATGCCAGGTCAGGAGATGCATTTGCTTGCATTCCTTCTATTTTCTGCATTGGCTACAGTAATAGTGCAAGCTCTGAGCTGGGAATTCTGCCTTCAGGATAATCAGACTTGGGGAGCTTGCAAGTGCTGCCTCCAGTGCCCAGGCTTGGTCCTCTCCAGAGCCAGCTGGGCACCAGCTTCAGGTCCAGACAGAGGTGCCCAGACAGAGGGTTGCATAGACCCCATTACAGCTCATGATAGCTCTAAATTAGTGTCCTCCTACTTGGCCTCCACCATCTGACCTAATACACACAATCTCTAACTCGAGGATAGAGAAGGGAACCAGCCACAGATAAGTAGATCTGTCCCTATACTTGGTAGGGCTAGACTAGAACAACTCCCCAATCAAGCTACGTTTTTGCCAAGAAACTCAGAAAAGGCAGAGATATCTCCTGGTTATCTAAGCTCCAGCCCCAAATTTGACCACCAAGCCAGACAGAGAATGGACCCTTTGCAACAGCACAAGATCAAAAAATGTTCTGAGCTGCTCTGTGTCGATCTGGGAGGGAACCCAAAGAGCCTCCCATAAGAAAGTGGATCTCTAAGAGTGTCTAGTTAATTGCCAAGAAATAACCTGTCCCCATTGAGAAAGTTCTGCAAGAGAAGAAAAAAGAACAAAGAAAGAGCAAGAAGGTCAGAATCATCCCTAAGGTAGCTCTCCCCTCAGGACATACCTGTTCTACTTTCACCCTTTTAGGTGCAACATGGACTGGGGTGAGATGGGGGTGTTATTCTGGACAGACAAGAGGTCTTTGTTTCCCACACAAGCTTTTTAGGCAAGCTGGCTTTTGCTTGGAAGAATGAGGGGTGGTGGTAGTCTGGGAAGGCTTCCTAGGGAAAGTGACCTGAGCTGAGTAGGTATTGATCAGGCAAAGAAAGAAAGGGGAAGAGTTTTCTAGGCAGAGGGATGGCTTGGGAAAATTTGAAAGTGAGAGGAGAGAGACTGCAGATCTCAAGTTTGGACAGTAGCAAGGGATGAGGCTGAAAAGGTGAGCAGGTAGCCAGATCGCAGGAGTTTGAACTTTATTAATTAATTTATTTATTTATTTATTTATTTATTTATTTATTTTAGTGCAGTTAAGCAGGAGAGTGACACAATACAAACTTTAGAAATATCTCCCTGTTGACTAGATGGGGTATAAGCTGGTATATTAGTCAGGGTTCTCTAGGGAAACAGAGTCAACAGGAGATATCTGTCAACAGTATGAGATTTTATAAGAGTCTCGCACGTGACCGTGGGGGTGCACAAAGTCCAGGTTCCGCAGGCAGGCTGCAAACCAGGGACACCGATGAAAGTCCAATGAAGGTCCTTGATGAGTTTCCAGGAAACGCTGGCTGTCCAAACATGAGCTGGGAAATTCTCTCTGAATGCTGAAATTACTTCCCCTTTTAAGGCATTCAACTGATTGGATAAAGTGTCACTCATCGCTCTTGGCAATAAGCCCATAAATGTCCTTGTATTATAATTAGCCCAGTGCTTGCTTGACCAAGCAACTGGGCACAATTACCTGGCCGAGTTGACACATTAGCCTAACCATCACAGCTGGGTAAGACAAGAAACAGAGAGATCTGGTAGGAATGTCTTGGACAGCTCCTGGTGAAATAAAATGGCCTCAACGAGATTAATCCTACCAGTACTTGCATACCCAGGCACGTTTCTCAGCACTTTACATGTATTGACTCATTCACTCTCAAAGGGATCCTGTTAGAAAGGCACTACTACTTGTCATTTTACATTTGAGGCACAGAGAAGTTGAACAATTTGGCCACGACCACATGGCAGAGCCAGAATTCATCCTCTATGCTCTTAACCATTATACATCCTCTCCTGAACATGGAAAAAACTGGACAACAGATTATGGAGATAGTTAGGAGGCAGAATTGATTGGACTTTGTGATTGATTGGAAATGGGAAATTGTAATTGTAATTGATTGGAAATTGTAAAGGATTGCCCCCAAATTTCTAGCTTGGGTAACTGTATGAATGGCAAAGCTATTCACTGAGCAAAGTTGCACAGAAGATGGTCAATAGTTTGGGAAAAATGAAAAACACAGTTTTGGACATACTGCATTTGAGATGACTGTGGAAAATCCAAGTGGAGACATTCAGTAAGTAATTGAACAAACAGCTTTGGAGCCCAAGAAACAGACCTGGACGGGTGTCATAGAAGTAGGAGCCATTGGGTAAGAATGTTCAGGGACAGCATTGGGGAGAGAGAGGAAAAATGACATTAGATAGAACCCTGAGGGAAAGCAACATTTAAGGAAGGAGAGAGAAAAAGGAGACCATCAAGGAGACCTTAGGAAGAAGCTTCTGGCCAAGATAAAGCCAAGAGAATGTGTGTCATGGAAACTCAGAGGAAGCATTTCAAGAAAAAGGGTGGTCAGTAGTGTCAAATGCTGCTGGGAGGACACAAAAGAAAAAGTCTGAACAGTTTTTGGATGCTCTTAGGAAGGGTAGTTGACAATGGGTTAAGGGTAGGAGGGAGGTAGAGAAGCAGGTAGTGCAGGTAGACAACCCCAGAGAAAAGTCTGTGAAGTGGAAGGGGGAGAGAAAAATCCTAAGAGGAAGGATTTTGGTTAATATGTGTGTTAATATGAAAAAGACATGAAGAGGGCAGACATGACAGTGGGTAACTTAAGTGGCTTCAGTAGAGTTAAGGGACTTGCCATCTGGTTTGTCACAAATTCACCATAAATTTGTTAGGTGATCTGCCTAAGGTTGGCCAAATCAGGGCTAAGACTCAGATCTCCTGGCTCTGGTCCTGTGCTCTTTCTGTTACCCAGCCCCTTAAGAGATTTCTGTCACTCTTTTCTAAAAGCTAGTAGTTTCGAAATGTTACTTTTCTTATAAAGAAGAATTATAAACTTCAGTATTTAAGTAATCTTGTTTAATAAATTGCTTTCTCTTTCACTAGAGACTTTATTTGATATGGGTTTGAGAAGAAAAGAAAGTATACTGTGCAGTATTTGAAATGATTTTATATTCTTGTCTTCTGCAGGTTCATTTTTGAGAGGGAACTAGGAATCACGTGTGAATTTTAAATTGCCTTTTTTTTCATTATTTAGAGAACACTTTATTAGTTTCTGTAATCAAACCCATGTAGATAAGGCCTTACATATTTAATGCAGTGTGTTACCCCTTAACGACTGGAAAAAATTGTTTAATGTTTCTAGACTAATATAGCTGTTAATTTCTGTACAATGCCAACTCAACATGGTATAATTGAGATACGTTTTCCAAAGTTGACAGCACAGCTTAAGTTTCCAAAAATTCAAATAATGTATATTCATATAAAAAGACCAATAGCAGTATGTTATACATCAATAGCAGCAATAGGTTTTCCAGGTTCTGCAGTCATCTGAACAAAATTATAGAGACATCCAGCACATTCCATCAAAAAAAAAAAGTAAAAAAGTAAAAAATGAAAATCCCAGAAAACAGCAAGTTCTGTTGTTGTTATGATACTTGGCACTATTTTTTTAAAAAGATTTCTTATTTATTTATTTCTCCCCCTCCCCATTGTTGTTTGCACTCACTGTCTGTTCTGTGTCTATTCATTGTGTGCTCGTCTTCTTTTTAGGAGGCACCAGGAACCAAACCCGGGACTTCCCATGTGGGAGGGAGGCGCCCAATCGCTTGAGCCACATCCACTCCCTGCTTGTTGTGGTTCTCATTGTGTTTCCTAGTTGTGCCCCCTCGTTTTGTCATCTCGTTGCATTATCTTGTTGCGTCAGCTCGCCACACCAGCCTGTCGCGTCAGCTCACTGTCTTTGTCTTGCTCGTCTTCTTTAGGAGGCACCCGGGACCAAACCCAGGACCTCCCATGTGGTAGGCAGGTGCCCAACTGCTTGAGCCACATCCACTTCCCACCATTTTTTATTAGCTTCTCAATCATCACCCGGAAAGAAAACATTACTAAAAGCAGGTCTGATATAGCACAGTCACTACTATGTATCATAAAGCAGGTACAAGATATTTTACGTTCACAGAAGTATGATACAGTATTGTCCTACATCTATAATGCTAGTGGATACTATTAAAAAGGAATTATTTGAGACTTGATTCTACTTTTCCAGCAGAGGGCCCAAAGGATGGTGTGACACAACTCTGGTAAAGAAATGCATCTTCTTAGATAGGATTTTCTTTAATTAACAGCACAGTTCTAAGGACATTGCTTTTCATGAACATCAGCTAAAAACCATAAAACAAACAAACAAACAAACAAAACCAAAACATTGGATTCATTAGATTGCATTTAGACTTACAAGTTGTGCACTAAAAAAAACTTTAGAAAAATAAGTAGTTTTCCTTAGGCTAAAAAAAAGGTACTTTAAAGGTAAACTTTTTAAATTCTTCTTCATTTTAGTTTATACTAAATAAAAAGACCAAAAGCCAAAAGGACAAATTAAAAGTCTTGGAAGCTGGATTGGTTTGGGTGATGTTCTTAACCTTATGTAGTTAGAGTTGGGTATAGACTCAGGGTCCAAGAACTCCTGCAGCCTCTGACCGGCCATGTGATTTATCTGTTTCATCTACCTCTCTATTTTCATATCTGTCTATCTGTCTATCTGTCTATAAAGAGCCTTATTATTAAAGCTTGGAAAGTACAAGTAAGGTCAAAGAAGTAGAAAAAACTCACCCAGTTTCTCATAATCCAAAATTATATTGGTGTACTTTCTTCCAGTCTTTTTTTTAAAAATGCATAAACAAACGTACTGTGTATACAATTATGTAGCCAGCTCTTTTCAATTAGTATTATATGATAAGCAATCATCTATGCCATGAGGATCTTTTCATAAATATCATTTAAATAAAGCATGAGATCCAGCCCAAAAATGTCCTGTGGCACTTCTTACCTACTCTCAGTCTCTTTCATAGGAGGTATTTCCAGCTTCCTATTTGCTTGTTTGGACAGTCAGGTGGGGCTGGGGCATGGAGCTAAGTGGAGTGGGGGTCTTGTCCTCTGGTTAGTCTTGAATTTTATTGTTAAAGTAGTAATAATCTACCAGCAGAAAAATGTTAAATTCAATCTTTCAAAGATTATAATTCCTCTATCTATTCTATTCCCAGATCTCTGATATAATAAGTACTTGTTTAAGTTCCTTATAGACCATGGGCCTGGCCTAGATTAGAATTTTAGACAAACTAAGGTGTTGTTTCACAGCCTTGAGCAAATAAGTTAATAGGTTTGAAGTTCTGTTGGCCAAGAGGAAAGAACTAGATAGAGAGGGCATTTCCCTGTCATTTGATGAATTATAGAAACACCCATCCAGGTGCCACCTCCCACAATACTGCAGGAATTCTCCCATCCCCACCAAAAATAAAAAACCAACCAAACAACAACAAAAAACAACAGGCGAGCTATGCCATCCCAAATCATTCAAGCTAACAATTCCCAGTGCTGGCCTTGGACATGCAGGCCTATGCTCTTCTGTTCACTGCCTTCCCATGTCGTAGCCTTCCTTCAGGCCCACATCAAGCCCTTCCGGTGCAATTTCCCCAAGTCCAAAATGACATCTACTTTTTTTTTTTTTAAGGAGGTGCCGGGGATTGAACCCAGAACCTTGTACATGGGAAGCAGATGCTCAACCACTGAGCTACATCTGCTCCCCAATGAGAGTTGGTTTTGTTTGTTTGTTTGTTTGTTTGTTTGTTTTTAAGAGGTACTAGAGATCAAACCCAGGACCTCGTACATGGGAAGCAGGCACTCAACCACTTGAGCTACCTCTGCTCCTCAAAATGGCATATACATTAATCAGTTGCTGGTGAGTAACTTACCTGAGCTTCAACTTCTTAACCTATCAAGTGGGAAGAATAATGCTTAGCCATGTGGTTATAGGGATTTCTGAAATAATGTATACCTCAGATAAAAAGAGAAGTAAAGATTGTGAGAAAGCAGAAAATGTTTCACCTCAGAATCAGCTTTGAGGAAAGCAGCTGTGGCTCAATTGGTTGGGCTCCCGTTTACCATATGGGAGGCCCTGGGTTCGATTCCCGAGGCCTCCTGGTGAAGGCAAGCCAGCCTACACGGTGCGGTGTGTTGATGGACCGCGGGGTGCGGTGAGCTGGTGCAGCAAGATGATGCAACAAAAGAGAGACAAGCAGACACAGAAAAACACAAAACAAATAGACACAGCAAGCACAAGCAGCAAGGGGGAGACAAATAAATAAATAAAAATAAATCTTTAAAAAAAATAAGCAACTTTGATACTCTCCTGTGAAAGAAGTTGATGTTCCCTGTCAGAACTGTCAAAAAGGGTTCACTACCCTTTGCCTGACTAAGCTGAGACAACGCCATTGAACCAATACAGTAATTGAACCAATAAGAAGCCATTCCACATTATCTAAAGAACTGGTCTTGGGAATAAGCCCAATGAGAAAGCTAATATCCACTCTGATGCAGCAACTTTCTAAGCTCCGGAGATGGCAAAGGACGCTATTGTGCATATTCTGCTCACTTAGCACAATCCGGTGTTATAGGCACAGGCTCTGGGGCTAAGCTGCCTGGGTTCGACTCTGCTACTTCTTAGTTTTAGAAGATTAGGTGA
>JAQZBX010098247.1:0-11602 GCA_029593785.1 Cabassous unicinctus | reverse complement strand
TGTAAGAAGAAATGAAATCGGGATGCATATGACAACATGGATGAATCTTGAGGACATTATATTTCATGAAATAAGGCAGACACAAAAGGACAAACACTGTGTGGTCTCACTAATATGAACTAAATCGTAGGAGTAAACTTATGGAGGTAAACTCTAGAGTAGAGGCATTAAGAAAAAGAATGTAGATTTAGAATGGGAGCTGCTGCTCAATGTTAAGTATAGTTTTTAATAAAGTTTATTGTAAACATGTGGAAATGAATGGAGATGGTAACACATTATAGTGAGTATAAGTAATACTGCTGATTTATAAATGAGATTGTGGCTAAAAAGGGTAGCCAATGGATGGGAAGTTCAATAGAAATGAAACCACAGAAAAATCCAGGGTATGTAAAACTTAGTTATTTGAGTGGTGGATGAAGAGTGTTGTTAATAGTATAGATATAAGAATATTCTTTTACAAAGTGTTAAGAATTTGGTAATAAATGGGAAAATTACAACTAATGTAACTTATGGATGAAAGTCAACAGTAATATTGTAATAATTTTCCAGCAATGACAAAGAAGGTATTCTATCACTTCTAAGACAATTATGGGGAATCTAAGTGGGTGGGATTTTTTCTTTTGCAGTAATGAAAATGTTCTAAACTTGACTGAGGCGATGACAGCACAAATCTGTGATGAAAATGAAAGCCACAGAGTGTGCATGTTGAAAGGTTTTGTTCAAAATATGGGGATGTATAACACAAGGAATCCAGTATTGGAAGATGGACTGTGGTTAACAGGACAAATATGAGAACATTCTCTCATGAACTATAACAAATATATAATAATATTACAGGACATTAATAATTGGGTGGTTTGGAGGGAAAATACACCAAATGTAAGATATGGGCTATAGTTACCTTTAATATTTTGACAAAACTCTTTCATAGCTTGTAACAAAAGTTTCATAACAATGCAAGGTGGTGGGGTGATGTATGAGAGTTGTGTATGATGATATGTATGTTTGTTTTGTAAGTTCATGACTTTTACTATACACTTACTATTTATGTATGTTCATGTATGAATGATATACTTCAATAAAATTTTATTTTTTTAAAAAAATGCATTGTTTAACTTCCATATATTTCTGCCTATTCTGGTTCTCTGCCTCTTATTAATTTCTAGCTTCATTTGTGGTGAGAGAAATTTTTTGTATAATTTCAATATTTCTATATTCATTGGGACTTGTTCTGTGGTCTATCCTGGAGAATGAACAATGTGCACTTAAGAAGAATGTATATCCTGATGTAGTTGGGTGTAATTTCTATATATATCTATTAAGTCTAGTTACTTTAAAGACTTATTTCAGGTTTCTATTTCTTTATTAACCATCTGTAGGATCTTCTATCTAATGGTGATAATGGTATATTAAAGTTTGCTACTATGATTGTAGAGGCATCTATTTCTTTCCTTAGTTTTGCCATTGCTCACCTTGAGCATTTTGGGTCACCCTCATTAGGTGCATAAATATATGATTGTTTGGTCATGATATAATACCCCTTTTATTAATATGTAGTATCCTTCTTTGTCTCTTACAATGGTTTTGCATTTAGAGTCTATTTTTTCTGATATTAATATAGCTACTCCTGCCTTTTTGATTATGGTTTGTGTGTAAAATCATTTTCCAACCTCTCACTTGCAACCTTCTTGTATTCCTGAGTCTATCATGAGTTTTCTGTAGAGAGCATATACATAGGTTATATTTCCTTATCCACTCTGCCAATTTGAGTCTTTTGATTGGAGCTTTTAATCCATTAACATTCAATGTTGTTGATGTAAATGCAATAATTAATTTAGCCATTTAACTTTAGGTTTATATGTGTCATATTTTGTTTTTATTTCTCTATTTATCCTTTTAGTTCCTTTTACCAATAATCTTCGTTTTTACATTCTCCTCCAACCCGCTCTCCTGTTTTTTTCCTTTCAACCTGCAGCACTCCCTTTATTCTTTCTTGCAGGGCAGGACTCTTGCACACAAACTCTTTCAATATCTGTTTATCTATGAACTTTCCTTCATTTTTGAATGCCAGCTTTGTTGGACACAGAATTTTTGGCTGGCAATTTTCTTCTTTTGTAATTTAACTATGTTATACCACTGCTTTCTTACCTCCCTGATTTCACATGAGAGATCAGCACTTAATCTTATTGTGTTTCCTGTATATGTGATGGATCTGTTTTCTCTTGCTCTTATCACTATTCTCTCTTTGTCTTGAGCATTTTACAATCTGATTAAGTATGAGTCTCAGGATATGCCTGTTAGGATTTATTCTGTTTGGAGTGTGCTGTGCTTTAAAAGACATGTACATCCATATCCTCATAAGACTTGGGAAATTTTTGGCCATTATTTCCTCCAACACTCTTGCCCACTTTCCCTTCTCTTCTCCCTCTGGGATGCCTGTAAAGTGTATGTTTGTGCATTTTGTGTTGTCATTCATTCCCTCAGTCCCTGCTGATTTTTTTTCCAAATTTTTATCTATCTTTTCTAATATCTGTGTGAGTTGAGATATTCTACCATCTACATCCTAAATTCTTTCCTCTGCTTATTCAAATCTGCTGTTATGTGCCTCCAGTGTCTTTTTCATTCCTTTCATTGTGACTTTCATCACAATCAGATCTGTTATCTTTTTTATCTATGTTTATGATTTCTTCTCTATTTTCCACTAGTCTCTTCTTAATAGCCTTTATTTCTTCCTTCACTTCATTAAGTTGATTCATGATATTTGTTTAAACTTCCTTATTAGTTGTTCCACATTCTGAATCTCCTCTTGTTTTTTCATCTTGTTCATTATACTGGGCCATATCTTCCTATTTCTTTGTATGGTTTGTAATTTTTTTGTTGGTGTCTAGTCATCTGTTTACCTTAATGGGCTTATTCACTTGGTTAGCTTCTCTTTCTAGTCTAGGGTTTTATTTCATTTTGTTTTGTGTTAAGGGTCCTCCTTGACACTTGGCTCCACTTATTCTATATTTCCCCACAGTTTTTGAAGGAGAAGTACAGCTTGCTGTTCTCTACTCTGCCTTCTTGGACCTTCTCATTATAGTTTTACTACCTTACTATATACCCCAAAATAGCTAATATTTTGGACCTAAATTTTATATCTGTAATTATATTATGTGGATTCTAATTTATCTGGGATCCTTTAATTTAATGACATCTTTAAGAGGTATCTGTGCAATTATACCTAGATGCAATTTGTTCCTTTTCATTGCCCTATGTTTTTCGACAATATGAATAATCCACAATTTGTTTACTCATTATACTCTTGATAAACATTTAGCTTGTTTCAATATTTTACATGTTAAGAGCAGTCTCCTCTGAAAAATTCTTATATCCTTGTATAAATACAGTTTTTAAACAACACTTTCTGTGTTCTATAATTCCAGAAGTGGAAGTACTGAGTCATAGGATACCTTTGTCTTAAGCATCACTAAATAATGCTTATATATATGTGGTGTGACTGTATGAATTTAGTCTCCCATCAGTCCTATGTAAAAATTCTTGTTGCTCCACAATCACTTAATTATCAACGGATTTATGAGTGTTTCTGAATTCTCTATTTTATTAGTTGTATCTGTCTATCCTTTCATCAGAATCATGCTAAATATTATAGCTTTATAATATACTTAACTCTTGATATGAAAAAATCCTACTTTATTCTATTTAAAGAGGGTACCACATATTTTTTTGTAATTTAAACTTAAAAATAGAATAATCACATCCTAGAAAGTAACTTGGTTGACATTTCATTTTGAATATTTTTGTATTTATAAAATCTTTACACAATAGTGGATTTTCCAATATTTGAACATGATATGTTTCTCAATATATTTAGATCTTATTTAATTTCTCACTAAAAAAATACTCTGTGCTTATCTTGTACAATCCATGTCTAAGCTGTAGATTTAGTTATTTCCCCAAAGATTCCTGGTTCTTTTAGTGGAGAATGTTACTTAGAAACAAAATTCTTGACTCTTGCAATTTGGATGTCTCTGCTCCTATGCCCTCTTTGTAGACAAAGCTAGGGCATATGTTTGTAAATATTTACACAAATTTACATATCTATATCTCTATACTTACCTGACTATAGAAAATTAGGGGTTCACAATGATACCTCCAATTCCAATCCAAGATCCCATATACTTCATTCTTGTTTCTCCCTTATAATATTTGTAATTCCCTTCCCAAATAAGGATACATTTATTTGTTTGATGAATAACCCTGAGCTATTCATTCCCTTATGACTAAAGTTCAGTCTGCACTGACGTCCTCATCTCTACAACAAGATTCTGGCATCCTGCATCAGGCTTTCCCCCTGAAACAGAAACACTACTCAGCCTGCTCATACTCTATCCCTTCGCACTGAGATGGTACTGCCACTGCTCCTTACATTCAGACCTCCTCCCCTCCACCCTCCCCTCTCTCCACATACATAAAACATGAATGATTTTCCTACCTTACTTGGTTTGAAAACCTGCTCTGGGCCTTCTGTGCTCTCATACCCACCAATGCCCACCTTGCTTTACCACAACTAATGGTTTCTAGTCCAAATTGTTCAGGAAGGCAAATTAAAAAAAGGGAGGAAAGGAAAGGGAAAGGAAAGGGGAAGAGCAAGATGAAGGCATTACAAACAAATTTGGATTTTTAATTAATTTGTTGACAAATGATAAAAGATATATTAAAGCTTTCTAAAAACCCAGCCTCCCAGAACAAGTGAATTTCTGATACCACAGAAGCCAGAACTGGTTTAGGAGGAAAAAACTGGTATTGAAAACATAGATATTTGAAGAAGAAATGTCCGCCGAAAGATTGTGAGAGGCTAGTGAGTGGGACGGTGACCACTTATTCAAAATAAAAGTTCTAAAGACAGAGAGTTGGACTAGAGGCAGCCGTAATTTCTTTCTTTCTCATGAGAAAGGGCACACGCCCAGGTTAAAGGAAGCAGGAAAGTGCACATAATCAGTGTAAGAACAAATATTATATAGTTCCCCTGATGCAATGTCCCATTGACCTCCTTCCCCAACCTTCCCCATCTCCCATTTGCTGGGAGTTGTGGGCTTACAATCTTAGGTGCGCACACTAACCCAATCCTAAGGCAAAAAGTGTAAGGATAAGTTCTCAGTGTCCAAGTTCATCCCCTTTACTGACATGGGTTTTTGGGGAAGTGTCTCGAACAAGAATGTGGGAGGGTTAGATAAGTGGGAACAGGGAAAAGTTCGGAAAAGAGGCCACCTAGAATGTGGGAGGGTTAGATAAGTGGGAACAGAGAATTTAGTTTGAGAAGAGGCCACACTTTGTTCTATTTCTCTCACTAGGTCTTGGTTCTATGCACAGTTCAGAAACTGAGCCAGAAAACTCACTCCGAAAGCTATGAAAATCTGAGGGTCTATGCTCTTTCTTAAATGGTGAAAAATCTGTTTGCTGCTAAGGGAACAAAAAAGAAAAAGTATCAATTTTTATAAGAATTTAGAATAGCAATTTTAGTTTTAAAGAGATGATGCCTTTACATACTATCATACAGGTATACTTCATTTTAATGAGTTTCACTTTATTTTGCTTTACAGACATTGCATTTTTTAAAAATTAAATGTGTGCAGCAACCCTGTGTCATGCAAGTCTATTTGTGCCATTTTTCCAACAGCATGAACTCACTTCATATCTGTGTCACATTTTAATTAACGTATAAACTTTATTGTTTTAGAAATAATGCTATTGCACTCTTCATAGATTACAATATAGTGTAAACAATTTTTATATCCACTAGGAAACCAAACATTTTGAGTGATTTATTGTGATATTCACTTTATTGTGGTGGTCTGAAACTGAACCCACAATATCTCTGAAGTGTGCTTGTATGCC
Source organism: Cabassous unicinctus (assembly GCA_029593785.1). NCBI lineage: Eukaryota > Metazoa > Chordata > Mammalia > Cingulata > Chlamyphoridae > Cabassous > Cabassous unicinctus. The sequence goes on along the minus strand of JAQZBX010098247.1, from coordinate 5,704 downwards.
CAAAGACAGATAATCTTCTAGACATGAATTTAAATTACAAATTGATTCAAACTCCTAAGGCACCTGGTATACAGAGAAAGTAAATAGAATTACTCCCTAAAGAAAAAAAATCATTCCATGTAAATCAGCATTCTTATAACCTAAATTCAATGAAAATGAAAGTAGAGTTATAAAAGCAACCAACAAATATATCAGGAAACAAGCACCATAAAAAGTAACTGGAGGTGGCAGCAACAACGAATCACAGATATTTATGACAAACTTGTCAGATGATAGAATTATTAGTCATAAAATACAAAGTATCTATGTATGACTGTAAAAAGAGACCAGGGAAATTTGAACAAGGAACCAAAGAGAATGTCCAGAAATTACACACACACTAACACCCACATACAAAATTGTAAAATATGATAGGGCTAAAAAGTCCATTTGATGCACAGGTAAAGAGGGAAGTAGTGGACTGGATGACAGGTCAAAGGAATTGAACTGGAATGAAACACAGATGGAAAAGAATCTAGGAAATATCAAACAGAAAATAAGAGATTCTGGATACAAACACATACACACACATATCTCCATAGGAGGAATGTTGAGAAAAAATATTCAAAGAACTAATATTGATATTTACTGGATGGAGCTGTAGATTCACATGCCATTTTAAAAAATAATATACACTATCTCAGTTTTGAAATATTTGCTTGAGAGCTTGCTGGATCCATTCTCTAGGGGGGAAAACCATACCTGGAAGAACATATTTAAAACAAAACAGCTATCTAAGTCCCTAGAAATTGTCCTAAGGGAATATGGAAAATGAAATATTTATTCAAGAAATCTATTAATCTGTGTAAGGAAGTGTGCCTATGGTTCTTGAGCCAGGGCCCAGCCCCTAAGTTGAGCTTGACAGAAGCTTTAGTCTGGGTGGTTGAGGCCAAGAAGGGGGCATTCTTCCCCACAAAGCTCATGATGAGGGCACTGGTATTTCTCTGGGAATGGCAGGCAGTCAGGCTTTTCCTTTCTCCCTGCCTCAAGCACAGAAGCTAGATTCTAAGCAAGCAGAGTCCAAAGGTCAGGTACTTCCTTGCCTCACCGAAACCACTCTTCTAGCGTGGAAGCTCTATTCCAGGTGCAAAATACCAAGGGTACTGACAACCTATCACCTTCCTTGTCAGGTCATGTCTAATTCCCCTACCCAATATAAACATTCAAGTAGAATGTAACCATTTATTTCCATATCTGGTGGCCTTCGCAATGATCCCATCACCTGGTTGCAGGCAGAACCCTTGAAGGGAGAACACTTATGCAAGAGCAGAAGGAAAGTGATGACCCAGAAGTTTCTAAAATCTAACAAACAGGAAAGCATGGGTTACAATAGGCACTTGGCTCAATTAACAGAGTAGTAATTGCAACAATTATTAGGTACCACTGTTCCAGAACTGCCAAGTTTTTATGAACATGATAAATGCAGTTACAAAAAAAAAATGTAAACATGGGATTGATTCTTTAAAATCACAGAGCCTGAAAACAAGCTAGCACAGAGCTTTCAGGAGCAAGTCTAACAACCATGACTCTGATTAATTAAGAGACCTTTACTTTCTGTTAAAATTAAGTGAGAGACCTTCCTCTCTCATTTCATATGTGTGTATATATATATACATATATAATTTCCTCTTTAGCTTCTTTAAATGACATAAAATTATATATAGTGATAGCAGTGATAGTTATAAAAATGTTCTGTGTATGTAACATATTGATGTAATATATGTTACAACAAAATGTAAAAAGGAGGAAGAGAGAATGAAAGTACATACAGCAATGTTTCTGAATCTCAGTAGAACTGTCAATATATTAATAAATTTGAAGCAGATTCTGATAAGTTGCATTTAAGATAAGCCCTAGAGCAAGCACTAAGAAAAATAACTGAAAAATATATAGTGAAAATATCATTAAAGGAATTAAAATGTTATACTAGAAAATATTTACCTAGTGTAAAAGAAAGCAGTAAAGTAGGAATATAGGGGGAAAAGGCATGTGACATCAACACAACTATATCAGTAATAACATTAAATGTGAATGGAAGAAAAATAATCCAAACAAGTTCAGAGATTATCAGGCTGGATGAAAAACAAGATGTAAGTATATGCTTCCATTTCACTTTCACATTTCACCATCAAATCATCAAGACAGACTGTTCACCTCAATCCAAACAGGGTTAGAAAGAAAAATCCCTCTACCGAGCATCTTGAGGCTACACCTAGGAGTCTGGGGACACTGGGTACTGTTCTGCTCATTAAAAAGTTCATTTAATGGAATAAAATTCTATGTAATTTTTGGTTGCTTTCTGTCCATAATGTGTTAAGCCACAATGAACTCAGTCATCAAATTCCTGCAAATACAATCTGTATGCATCAAAGTTCTTTTTCTTGGAGTCATCTTAACTAAAATAAAGCTGTTGATGCTGTAGCCACCTATTTTGTTCTCTTGCTCATGAGAAATAGGAACTGATGTAAATTGGTAAAGGCTTGCTGGAGGCTGACTGAATGATGGGTGAAATCTGGTGGTTGGTGGTAGACAAGGAAGGATGTGATTTGAATTGCTCTCACTCTAATAGAAACACTGGTGTACTAAAATGGTTCTGATTCCACCGATCATTTTTACAAATGCTACGGAGGTCCCAATATCACCACAAAGTATTAAAGGCCTGGGCTGCTGCTTTCACTGCTTTCAGAGGTGATCTGCCTCCTCTGCCTTTGGTTATGTTCACAGCTTTTCTATCTCTCCCAAGTTGGCCATGGTTTTGAGTTCTCCATGTTTTTGTTGGTGAAATACTGAAGAGCACAGTAGATGATTGCCATGGTCTCATTGGACAGTATGCTGGGGCCATTGCCACTGGGTAGCTGGTTGACCAGGTCTCATGTGGTGTATTTGCCTATGAATTCCTTGTTATAAACATCTAGCACCTTATTCCTCAAGGCAGTTGCCACAGAAGAAACAACTCTGTCATGAGCCATTCTCAGAAGTTCTACCCTTTTTCTTTTTGGACAGCCACACAGATGTATGCTGCAAACTTCCAGTTGCCAGCAGAGAGGTTCTGGATAAATCTTGCAGAGCCTTCCAAGGTGCTGGGTTGGAGCTTTCTACTTAAAGAGTCAGAATTTTTTTTAAAGCTGATGGATGCCAAAGCATCTCAACCCCTTTGGGAGATTTCAACTGCCATGGGATAAGGCCAACTGCATCCCATTGATCCTTTTATGGTGTCCTCATTTTCTTTCTCTTCTTTTTTCCCCACTAGCCTGGCTTGGAGTCTTTACTGGGAGACACTTTTCCTAGGAGGTTATTCAATATTTTTAGTCCCAGCAGCTGGGCCTGGGGGTCTTCCAGTTCCTGCCAATAAGACAGGTTCCTAATGGAGAACACACAGTTCTCCACCATCTTGCTGTTGTAATCAGATATGTTCAGGCATGTGTGGATCACATACAACAGCCAGTCTACCAGCCCCTCACAGGATCACATTTGCTTCTGTGCCTCCTCCCTTGTGGAGCTGAGGTTCCTCAAGAAACCTGTTGTGCTATGCAGAACTTGTGAAGTCTGAAATTTAATTTTATTATCATAATCAAAATAAGTTATTCCATCTAGAATATGGAATTATCACAGTGTTTATTTAGGTTGAGAGAGCATCTTGAGTAATTGTCATCTTTACAGCATCACATGAGGATAAATTCCAGAGAACTCCTGTAACAAGCTCCCTTAGTTTAGCATCAATAGAATTTCTCAACAATCTCAACAAGGCAGATATTCCACCAATATTTTTCATTGCTATTTTATTTTCATCTGTAGACTTATCAAAAGACAGGTTTCAGAGAACACCACAAGTGTTCTTCTGAACTTCCAAAAGTCTGTGGTCCAAAAGGTCAACCAGATGTTTGATCCCCTCTAACCTACACACCTCCATCTTCTCTTGTCACTGAGGCACAGGTGCTGCAGGTAGACCAATACCTGAACCACAGGGAACTGGTGCTGCTGCATGTGAATGATTTCAGGCAGCTAAGAATCACTCCAGGCAAACTCCCTGGTATCTTTCTGAATGGTGTCTGTTGATGGTGATCTTGTGATGCCATCATCTGCCAGAGTTGCATGAAGCCTGTTATAAATGCACTTTTGAACTCAGTATTGTAAGAGACTACAGGACTCGGTGTCAGTAGCTGTTGTTTTCAGGACCTAATTATTTCTTTGTTATGTAAGGGTACTTCATTGACTGAAGGTCATTTGCAGTTTCCCAACACCTATACCTATGAGATACAAGGCTGTCTGTGTTCCTTGGAGGTCTACAGTTCCATGGTTGGGGCAACAGTACACTGGGCTCTAATAGGCTCTCTCCTCATATATAGGAGTGATGTGCAATTTAGGAGACATAGCTAAATGAAGTTCTTGCCCAAGATGTCTGTGCTGACTAGCATATGAAATCCATAAGACTGTCGGGCTGTCTGGTTGAGGTGGAAGCATCCTCTTGTAAATGTCATACTTCTGCTATCCATGTTGTGAAGAGTCCTTCACAGTGAAATTCCTGGATGCTATGGTATGGCAGTCATCCCTGAGAGTTTTGGGGGTTGACTACCCCACATGTCCTTGGAATGGTGAAACCACTTAACTCTGTGCATCTGTTCATGGTTAGTGGGGATCCCACTGTGGTGGTGGTTTGGTATTGAGAGGTTGGTCCTTTGGAATTAGAGGTCTGTTGGGAGATGGACCCAATCCATCAAACAACTGCTGGGGAGGCAGGTCTTTGTGTAGAGTACAGAGAGGCTGCCCACTGGGCAGTCAATGTGGTGGGAGAATATGCACTGGGGGAAAGCGGGTGTGGCTCAATGGATAGAGCTCCCGTTTACCATATGGGAGGCCCCGGGTTTGCTTCCCTGGGGCCTTCTTGTGAGGGCAGGCCGGCCGGCCGGCCCATGCGTTGCGATAGGCTGATGCAGCAAGACCTCACAGCAGGAAGCGGGTGTGGCTCAATCGATAGAGCCCCTGTTTGCCATGTGGGAGGCCCTGGGTTCATTTCCCAGGGCCTCCTTGTGAGAGCAGGCCTGCCCGCTCGGCGCGGTGGGCTGATGCAGCAGGACCTCACAGCAAGGGGGAGATAAGCAGACACGGAAGAAACACACAGCAAATGGGCACAGTAAAACACAAGCAGCAAGGGGGGGATAAATAAATAAATCTTAAAAAAAAAAAAAAAAGAATATGCACTGGAGTTCAGTGGCCAGGAGTCGGTTACTGATGAAAGCCAAATCCACTACCCAGAGAAGTTCTCAGTGACTGCCCCTCTTGAAGGAGACACACCTCTGCTGATAACATAAGAAGGAGCTATTCTTTAGATGGAACTGAACTAACTCTTCTCATGGTTGGATTGGCTACAGGTTACTGAACTAGAGTTTGTCCTTCAGCTCTAGAATTCCTCACTAAATGGTTGTTAGTTGACCCTATGAATGGATATTGCTATGTATTAATATTATCTACCTTGCTCAAGTTCTTGCAGTTTCCTGGTATCCACTGACAGAATAAGAATTCATTTGTGTTGAACTTCTTGAGTTACCTAATGATCCTCACTTTCATGGAGAGAGGTCTGCTATGGTGAATAGAGGGTTCCTTGTTCAGGCTTTGCCTTGATGAGATAGGTGTTGGGATGGAGAGCATTAGAAACTCATGGTTTGCT
>JAQZBX010098246.1:0-11602 GCA_029593785.1 Cabassous unicinctus | reverse complement strand
AAACCCTTAGCAAGACTAACAAAGCACTCAGGCAAGAAAAAGTTATAAAAGATATTAAAGGCATCTAAATTGGAAAAGAAAAAGTAAAAATTTCATTATTTGCAGATGACATGATCCTATACATAGAAAGCCCTGAGAAATCTATGACAAAGTTTCTAGAACTTCTGAAGGGGTACAGTAATGTCACAGGGTATAAAATCAATGCTCAAAAATCAGTAGCATTTCTGTATACCAATAATGAGCAGTTAGAGGAGGAAATCAAGAAAAAAAATATCATTTACAATAGTAACAAAACAAATGAAATACCTAGGAAGAAATTTAACTAAAGATGCAAAGGACATATATACAGAAAACTACACAACACTGTTAAAAGAAATCAAAGAAACTTAAATGAATGGAAGAATATTCCCCGTTCATGAATAGGAAGACTAAATATCATCAAGATGTCTATATTACCCAAACTAATCTACAAATTTAATGCAATCTCAATAAATAATCAACACGGCATTTTTTAAGGAAATGGAAAAACTAACTACAAAATATATTTGGAAAGGTAAGAGGCATCAAATCACCAAAGACATATTGAAAAAGAAAAATGAAGTGGGAGGTATTACACTATCTGTCTTTATAACATACTACAAAGCTACAGGGGTCAAAGCTGCATGGTATTGGCACAAGGATAGAACTACTGTCCAATGGAACTGAATTGAGAGTACTGATATATATCCTGACATATACAGTCATCTGATATATGACATTGTCACCAAGTCCACTCAGTTGGGAGAGAATGGACCATTCAACAAGTGGTGCTTGGAGAACAGAATATCCATATCTAAAAGAATGAGAGAGGAACACCATCTCACACCTTATACAAAAATCAACTCAAGATGGATCAAAGATCTAAATATAAGAGCCAGAACCACAAAGACCTTGGAAGATAATGTAGGGAAGCATCTACAGGAACTTGGAATAGGAAATGGTTTCATGAACTTCATACCCAAAGCTCTAGAAGCAAAAGAAAAAAATAGATAAATGGGATCTCCTCAAAATTAAAAACTTCTGCATCTCAGGGGACGTTATCAAGAAAATAAAAAGGCAGCCTACCCAATGGGAGAAAATATTTTGCAACAATATATCTGATAGGAGCCTAATATCCTGCATATATAAAGAAACGCTCCACCTCAAAAATAAAAAGTTAAAGAACCCATTTAAAAAATAGGCAAATGCCCTGAAAAAACACTTTTTCAAGGAAGAAATACCAATGGCTAAAAAGCACTTGAAAAAATGTTCGATATTGCTAGGTATTAGGGAAATGCAAATCAAAACTACAATGAGATACTCATTAGAATGGCAGCTATTAAAAAACAGCACACTATAAATGTTGGAGAGGATGTGGAGGAATGGGAACCCTCATCCAATGTTGGTGCAATTGTTGAATGGTTCAGCCACTGTGAAGGACAGTTTAGCTTTTCCTCAGGAAACTAACAATAGATCTTCCATATGATCCAGTGATTCCACTGCTGGGTATATACCTAGAAGAATTGAAAGCAAAGACCCAAACAGATATATGCCCTCCAGGGTTCACAGTGGCATTGTTCACTATTGCCCAAAGTTAGAATCAGCCCCAGTGCCCATCAACAGATGAATGGATAAACAAAATGTGGTACATACATACAATGAAATATTACTCAGCTGTAAGAAGGAATATAGTATTAATACACAGAATACCATGGATGAATCTTGAAGACCCTATATTGAGTGAAGCAAGCCAAGCATTGAAGGATGAATAGTACATGAAATCACTGACATGAATTGAGGAAAGTGAGCAGTCTCTGAGAACCATTGTCTGAAAGATAGGTTAACAAGAGAGAAAAAGTGACAAGAAGGTTGTGAACCATCACCCATATGGACATAATCTATGGTAAAATGATAGAGTAGAGTTGCGTAATAAAGGTTAGGACAGGTGGGTAGTAAAATTACTGGGTTTGGTGTTGCAGGGTTGACAGGTGGGTAGATTAGGAAGGGCAGGTTGGAATACCCAGGATAATGGGAGGAGAGATGGAAGAAGGACCTGGTGAACACGGGATTTGTGGGTATGAGGTTGAATCTTCAGTGGCAGGAATGCTCTTATGGCAATATGACAAGGGAGTGTCACTGGTTAAGGGTGTTGGTTTTGAGGGTTCAGGATGGGGTGCATTTGGATTAGGCTTCCGGGGAGTGTGTGAGTGTTCATCCTGTCATAATGTGTTGTGTCAGTGGGTGGAGACTCACACAGTAAGTGGGAAGAAGATGGACCCCCATCATTGGAAGGATGGATTCATACAGAAACAGACAGGTGGGCGTCTCTTAGGGGCAAAGGTGGACCCTAATTGGGAAGGACAATCAGCCTGTCAAGACCTCTTGTTGCATGTAACTATGAATCTTGTCATCCAATGAGTCAAGTCAATGGGGAGTTATGTGTCACAGGGGGATGGGGAGGGAAGAATAGATTAGATCAAACAGGGGGTATTTAGTGGTTAGGGGAAATGTTTTTCATTATCTTACAGTGATGGACACAGGACATGGTAAATATAAAAAATTATTAAATTGTACCACCTAAAATATAAGCTATACTGTAAACCATTGACAATGTTTAGTAGCTATGTTTCACTATCTGTAAAACAGTTATAACAATGCTACGATTTACATACAAAAAGGTTTTAATATGGGGTGAGGAAAGGGGGAGGAGGTTGGGTATATGAGAGTCTCTAGTATTCTCTGTGTGACTTTGCCATGACCTAAAACTTCTTTGAAAATTAAATGAAAATTTGGGAGACACTGGGGAGTAAAAGGGGAAGGTGCTAGTGTAGTGACTGGAAACCCGATAATGCAGTGATAAAAGGAAAAATGTTTAAAATTTTTTTTAATTTAATTTTTTTCCCATTTTTTGAATGTCCCAATCCTTTAATTTTATTTCATTTTTAGTATTTTTTTATGTTTCCATGTATTTTATCTCTTATATTTAAACTTATCATTATTATTCCATTTTCCTATTAATTGTATTTGGTTATTATATGGGCTTCATCTTTAAGGAAGGTTTGGATCACAGAAGGGTTACAACAGGGGTGGGAAAGGATCATTGGTGGGGATTGTAATGGATGGGGGTTTCATGGGAGGAAGTTCACCTGAATATACATAAAAGATATATAAAATTGTTTAAAATGATCAAGGGGTGGGGCATGGTCACAGTGGGTGGAAAATCTCTCAATAAATGAGAGAATACTGAATTCCCAGCCTGGAGAGCTCTGCTACGTTCTCTAAGGGAGCAGCAACAGTTCCCCAGTGCAAGGGCAGTGCCTGGCAAAGGAGGATGGTCCACTAATGGGTTCTTGTTATTGACAACTAGCCTTAGAAGACTTTGCTCTTCTAATTGAAACTTAGCTTATTGTTATGGGGTGCCTAATGATTGTGACCTGAGATCCTCCTTGTTGCTCAAATGTGGGATCTCTCTAAGCCAAATTCAGCATATGAATGTATTACCTTCCCCACTCCCACCCACCAGCATGGGACATGACTCCTGAGGATGAGCCTTCCTGGCAACGAGGGATTACTACCAAGTGCCAACTGGCAATATGACTGGAAAAAGACTTTGAATAAAAGGGGAAAAGGTAAAGACAAATGAGTTCATGTGGCTAAGAAACTTCAAAGGGAGTTGGGAGATCATCCCAGAGGTAACGCTTACTCACACCTCAGTAGGATCTCATAGAACACCAAATAGGATATCACCCCAAGCAGAGGGCCTCCTGAGGTCTCTGAAGACACCCAGGTCCTATATAAGGGGGGATAGCTCCAGAGATTGATGCCTTATCAGTGGGCTATACTTTGGAATCTGTGCTCCTAAGAGTGACAGAGTTGGACTCAAATAAGTCCTCCCTGCACATGGTCTACCACTCCCTTCTATTCAAACCTATATGTGGTGCTGGAGTTTGTAGGTGTACTTCCAGAGACTGGAGCTTTGGCCTACCCATGTGGCAGCTGTTCCTGGAATCTCGGTGGAGCTGCAAATCTTACTCTACAACTCAATGGACTCATCCAAGACACCTGGCGAGGAGATGATGATGGTCAATGGCCATCCCAGGGAAAAGAGAGAGTCTGCAGCTGCAGGTTGGATAATCCCATCCATCTTATCCAAGGGATTCAATCCCCCTCTCACTTGGAGGTGGAATGGACATCACCATCTCAGACTCCTCAGGATCGGGGGGAGAGCTATGGACTAGAGTGGACTTAATGGTATTCTGTTGTAGACATATTGTGATTCAAGCAATGGAAGAAATTACAACAGTGAGGTGGAGCCAGTGGCCACTGGATGCTTTCAGGTCAGGGAGAAGGAAAAGAAGTTGTAATACAGGGGTTTTTTTGGGACCTGGGAATTATCCTGAGTGATATTAAAGTGACAGATATAGGCCATTTTGCATCAGCCTATAACATGCAGAACTGTGTGGGAGAGAGTGTGGTCTACAATGTAAATTATGTTCCACGCTTAGTGGCAAAGCCTCAGGATGTGCATATGCCTTGCAGATGATGTGACACACTAATGAAAGATGTTTATGTGGGAGGTTGAGAGAGGTGTGGGAGGTGGGGAGCATGGGAATCTCTGTAATTTTTTTGTAACATTTATGTAATCTAAACATCTTTTAAAATATTAGGAAAAATTGCAAAAAAAGGAGATCTATGCCTACATACTCATGTATACACATGTATCTAATTATTTCTATATATATATACATGCATATAACTATAGATACAGAATAAATGATAGAGATAGATGATGATAGATAGATGGATATCAATATATAAATAGATATATAGACATAGATATATATGTACATGTGTGAATTAATCCAGTATTTCTCACTCTATTACAGCCTCATATCTTCATTCTAGCATTCTTCTATTTTTATAATTTATTTGTAACCACTATCTCTGTGAGAAACAAGCTGCTAATACCTTCTAATTTATTTCTTTATTCAACTTTAATATACACTGAGTAATTTCTGAATTTCTAAACCATACCATTGTGAGAAAAATTGACCTACTAGAATACAGTGTATGCTGTGATTCAAAAAAAGAAAAAATCAATGTGCAAAAATCAGTAGCATTTCTGTACAGCACTAATGAGCATTCTGAGGAGGAAATTTTAAAAATACCATTTACAATAGTAAAAAAAGAAGAATCAAATACCTAGGAATAAATTTAACTAAAGATGTAAATGACTTATACAAAGAAAACTACACAAAATTGATAATGGAAATCAAAGAAGATTTAAATAAATTGAAGAATATTCCTTGTTCAGCATAGGAAGACTAAACATCATTAAGATGTTTATCCTACCCAAAGTTAGCTACAAATTTAATTCAATCCTAATTGAAATCAACACAGCATTTTTAAGAGAATAGGAAAGACTAAAAATTAAAGTTGTTTGGCAGGGCAAGTGGCCCTAAATAGCCAAAGACATACGGTAAAGTAAAAATGGAATTAGAGGAATCATACTAACTAAGGTGTTTTTTGTTTATTGTTTTACAAATTTGCATAGGTATGCCTATGCATGGCTTTTGCACAAGAATAGGCATACCAACAAATGGAATTGAATTGAGAGTTCTAATATATATTCTCACATATTCAGTTATCTGATATTAGACAAAGCCACCAAGCCCACTCAACAGAGAGAGAATTGTCTCTTCAGCAAACGGTGCTTGGAGAACTGGATATCCATATCCAAAATAATGAGAGAGAAACAGCATCTCACAACTTATACAAAAATCAATAGAATATGGGTCAAAGATGTAAATATAAGAAACAAGACCATAAAGTATAGGGAAGCATCTACATGACCTTGTAATAGGAAATGGTTTCATGAACTTCACACCCAAAGCACAAGCAGCAAAAGAAAAAATACATAAACGTGATCTCCCCAAAACTTAAAACTTTTGCACCTCAAAAGAGGTTATTAAGAAATTATAAAGGCAGCCTACCCAATGAGAGAGAATATTTGGCAACCATATATCTGATAGGAGCCTAATACTGAGTACATATAAACAACACCTACACCTTGAAAATAAAGAGACAAACAACCCATTTGAAAAATGGGCAAGCAACTTGAAAAGACATTTCTCCAAGGAAGAAATACAAATTGCTAAAAAGGACATGAAAAGATGCACAACATCCCTAGCTATTACGGAAATGCAAATCAAAACTACAATGAGATATCATCTTACACCCATTAGACTGGCAGCTATTGAAAAACCAGAGGACTACAAGTGTTGGAGAGGATGTGGAGGAATGGGAAACCTCACATCCACTGCTGGTGGGAATGTTGAATGGCCCAGTCCTTGTGGAGGACAGTTTGGCGTCTCCTCATAAAACTGATTATAGAACTGCAATGTGAGCCAGCAATTCCAGTGCTGGGTATATACCCAGATGAATTGAAAGCAAGGAGAATAACAGATATATGCACACCAATGTTCATAGTGGCATTATTCACTATTGCCAAAAATTGGAATCAACCCAAATGCCCATCAACAGATGAATGGATAAACAATGTGGTACATACATACAATGGAATATTACTCAGTTGTAGGAAGGAATACAGTCTTAACACATGGGATAACATGGATGAGTCTTGAGAACCTTATGTTGAGTGAAGCAAGCCAGGCATTGAAGGACAAATATTACATGACCTCAATGAAATGAATTAAACAAATCGAGCAGACTCAGAAAGTTCTTGTCTGGAAGACAGGTTTACAGGACACAGAAAGGGAAAAGAAGTTTGTGAGCCAACGCTTATATGGGCAAAATCTTTGATAATGTGGAAGTGTGTACCTGGACAGTGAAGGGATATGACAGGAGAGTAGTAATACTATTTGATTGTGCAGTGCAGGCTTAACAGGGGGTTAGAGTGGGAAGGGTAGGTTGAATGGTCCATGGAACTGAGGGAGGGTTGGGGATTTGTGGGTATGTGGTTGAAAGTACAATGTTGGGAACACTCTTATGGCAATATGATGAGGAAGGGTTGCTGGTTTAAGGTGTTGGATGGGGGGCATTCGGGACAGGGTGCACCTTGGACAGGCTTCTAGAGAATGCATGAGTGGTCCTTTTGTCATAATGCATTGTATCTGTGGGTGGAGACCCACATAATGGGCAGGAAGGTGTTGGAGTCCTATCCTAGGGAGGACTTATATGTTCTCAAACAGAGGTTTGGGAGTCTCTCGAGAGCATGGCTGGTTCCTAATAGAAGAGGACAAACCAGTGTGTCAAGACCTCAGTGTTGTTGCACATAACTATGAGACTTGTCATCCAAAGAGTGAAGACGGGTGGTGTCTGTGGGCCCCAAGGAGCGGCAGATGGAGAAATAAAATAGATGGAAAAGGAGGTATTTAGTGGGCATTGGAAGTGTCCTACATGATCTTGCAATGATGGACACAGGCCATGTCAAATAGCATCAAAATTTATAAAGGGGTATGCTCTAAAATGTAAACCATAATGTAACCCATTGACCATGTTTAATAGCTATGTTTCACTATTTTTATATCAATTGTAACACATGTACCATCCACCTATGATGTATTATTATGGGAAGGGGAAAAAGGGGAAAGATGTTGGGTATATGGCAGGCCCCTGTACTCTGTATGTGAATTTACTGTCACCTAAAACTTCTTTGAACAAAAAATGAAAAGAAGGAAGACATTGGAGAGTAAATGAAAGAAAATGTCACTATACATACAGGACAAAAGATCTTAAAATGATGGAAGGCCAAATGCCATAAAAAATGTAAATATTTTTCATTTTTTTAATATCCCAATTTTTAAATTGTATTATATTTTTAGTTTTTTTAAATTTTTATGTATTTTTTTCTAATATTTAAAACTATCATTATTTCATTTTCCTATTAATTTAATTGTTTTATTGGCCTCATTTTTGAAGAAGCTTTGCATCACAAAAGGGTTACAACTGTGGCAGGGGATGATCATTCTTGTGGGGTGTCAGTGATGGTGGATGCATTGGAGGAAGTTCACCTGGACATCCATATAAGGTATATAAATATGTTCAAATGTTCATGGGCCATTGTCATAGTGTTCAGAGATCCACACAATTCCAGAAAAAGTATTGAATTTCCATCCTGAAGAGCTCTGCCACATTCTCGAACACAAAAGCAACAATCTCCCAAGTATAGAGGCAATGACTAGTGAAGGAGGATGGTCCACTGATGGGCCCTTGATATTGATGACTGTGCTTATGAGACTTTGCCCTTGAAATTGAAATTTAGCCTAGTGTTATAGGGTGCCTAAGACTTACCTTCTGAGAGCTTCCTTGTTGCTCAAATTTGGCCTCTCTCCAAGCCAAACTTAGCATATATATGCATTACCTTCCCCCCAGTGTGGGACATGATTCCCAGGGATGAGCCTCCCTGGCACTGAGGGATTATTACCATGCACCAATTAGCAATGCAACTGGAAATAGACCTTGAATAAAAGGGGGGAAAATGTAAAGCAAATGAGTTTATTTGGCTAATAGACTTCAAAGTAGTCGGGAGGTCATCACAGAGGTAATGCTTATACACATCTCAGCAGGATCTCATAGAGTACCAAAGTGACTACTACACCAAATAGTGGGACCCCTTAGAGCTCTGGAGACCTCCAGGTCCTATGGTCAGGGCAGATAGTCAAAGAGTTTGTTGCTTTGCCAGTGGGCCCTATTTTGGAGTTTGTGTTCATGAGAGTGACAGAATTGGACGCAGTAATGGCTTCCTTACACATGGCTCATCTAATCCTTTTATTGGAGCATATAGTTGGTGCTGGAATTGGTAGGTCCACATCCAAGAGACTGGAATCTTTGGGGTGTCCATGTACCAGCTAGGCCCTGAGCCTCAGCAGAGTAGCAACACCTAATTTCTAGTTCATTGGACTCACCCAGGACAACTAACAAGGAGGTGAGGATGGACAACCACCATACCAAGGAAATGAGAAAGCCTATAACTGCAAGCAAGAGAGTCCCAGTCATTGGATGTATGGGATCAAAACCCCCTCTCAATTAGAGGCAGAGTGGACATCACCAAACCAGAATCTTCAGGATTGTGTAATGAACTATTATGGACTAGAGTGGACTTACTGGTGTTCTGTTATAGACTTATTATGATTCTAGCATTGGAAGAAATTATAACATTGATGTGGAGGCAGTGGCCACTGGAGGCTTTGAGGGCAAAAAGCGAGAAAAATAGTTGTAATACAGGTGCATTTTTAGGACTTGGGAATCGTCCTGAGTGACATTGCAATGACAGATATAGGCCATTATATGTCTTCCCATAACATACAGAATTGTGTGGAGTGAGTGTATACTACACTGTAAACTATAATCCATCCTCAGTGGCAATGCACCAAAATGCGTTTATCAATTGCAATGAATGTACCACACTAATGAAGGATGTTGTTTATGTGGGAAAATATGGGAGGTATCGAGAGTGGGGCATAAGGGAATCCATATATTTTTATATAACATTTATGTAATCGAAATATCTTTTAAAAATAAAAATATGTATTAAAAAAAGAAAAAAATAAGCTTCACTGAGCAGGAAGTGAGAGTTTTTTGTTTCCAGTGAAACACTTATTAGCTATGCATGTGCAAAACACTAATGACTAATTCACGGCATGGCTCCCATAAACCTGACTGATTACTTGGAGTTTTTCCCTATAAGAGGAGGTTAGCAGAGATAGTTTTAGACTGGCCTTTAGTAAGAATTTCTTTACATTGGACAGAAGAACCCCAACTAACTGAACTTCGATTTCATATGAATGAGAAGAGGACTGAATTTTGTAATCCCCTCATGTATATATTTTTTCTTCTAAGGCCAAAGTCCTCAGTAGGGCTACCAGGGTCCATATATATTTCAAGCAGGAAATAGATATGATCTAAGAGTTAGAAATAGTGCTTCTATGGTGAAAAGAGGGAGCTGTATACAGAACACATGTGGACAGATTAAAAGTAAATAAGAGACTTTGCATATATTTTATTGCATATATATTTATTCATTACAGCAGTCATTAAAGGTGATAAGCATTATGGATACATTATGGATACAATTTTTTATGATATGTGATGATCCATATATTCTTGACAAGAAGGAGTCATAGCATTCTTCTCAGAGGAAAGGAAAATCTGTGGGATAAGGATTACAGGAAATCGGTTGACAATTTAGAACTTATGCTAAGAAAATTTTGCAGTGGAAGGACTGTCTAGCATAGCCGGGAAAAAAAAAATGGTTAAGAAGCTTTAAAGACCTAGTTCATATTGGAGTACATAATTGTTGTTGGCACCCTCTTGTGTATGATTGCATAATTTTCTTCTGCATTGCATTTTATCTTAGATAAAGTGGGGGGAAGATGACGAATTCTTTTTTGGTTTAAACAATCCATTTAGTGTTGTGTATTACACAGAAGCATAAAAATGTTCTATTTGGAAATAATTTATTCTGATTAGAAGCCAAGTTACATTGTAAATGTTGCCCACTGGAGTTGTGTAACACAACACATTAATTTGGAATGAGTTTTGATTTTCTGTCTTCCCTCTAAACCAATAGATTTCTGGTTTACCCCAATTCTCAGAGTAATATGTTTACCCTGACGTCAAAAGTTGGGATGGAAGTGATGCATTTTCAACAAAATATGTAGCCATCACACCAGTATAGACATCTTAAGAACTTTGCCTGTTTGTAGTTTCTATTCCTCAAGTTTTGCACAGTCTGTAGAACACGACTATGTAAATCTATGGATTTTCCAAACACTGTGACATTTTTATGTCAATTAGAAAGTTCCTTTTTCATCAATATTTGTAAAGGCAAAAGAGTTACAACTTGGAATAAATTTTAGCCATCATGTATTCAAACACTGATAATATATGAATGATGAAACATTGAAGATTTAGACAGGAAAGAGGTCAAAATATACTTAAACACATATGCTATGACTTCAATCCCAAATCCTTTCCATTGGCCATGTTTGTTGTTAAAATATGAATGGATTTTGTTTTTAATCTTCTCTACTCACATGAACTCTTATCCAAATCATTCTTTGCCTCCAGAGTTTCCTCATGGTATGTTTCACCTCTACATTTCTGATCATGTAGATTAAAGGGTTTAACATGAATGGAAAAGTATGTGCCTTCCTTATGGGAGTAGCGTGGGCTGGAGGTTTTGTCCATGCTACCATTCAGATCCTCTTCACACTTTGACTGCCCTTTTATGGCCCAAATATCATAAACCATTTCATGTGTGACTTGAACCATTTATTAAAACTTGTCTGCATGGATACCCATACCCTTGGTCTCTTTGTTGCTGCCAAAAGTGGGTTCATATGTCTCTTAACCTTCCTCCTTTTGATGGTTTCCTATATGGCCATCCTGAGCACTTTGAAATCTCACAGCTTTGAGGGGAGACATAAAGCCCTGTCCACTTGTATCTCTCATATAACTGTGGTCATCTTATTCTTTGTGCCCTGCATATTTGTGTATCTTCACCCAGTGACCACCTTCTCCATTGACAAAGCTGTGGCAGTTTTATATCATGGTAACTCAC
>JAQZBX010098245.1:0-11602 GCA_029593785.1 Cabassous unicinctus | reverse complement strand
CTGGTCGGACTATTTGTTGTGACACAGACCAGATCAATGTGATAGAGCTTCCTGTCTGGGGGCTAAGAGTCTTTTAATTTTAACTTTCGGAGACAGTTCTCTAGCCTTCTCTGGCAGCCCCCTCCCTTTTCCCAGCTGGGAAATATTTCCTCTCCCCTCTGAATCCTCGACAACCAGTCCCTGTTAGTAGAGGAGGAGATTGGGAGATTTGAATATCTTTAACCCCTTGCAGGCTCCAAGGCAAACAATGGCGCAGCTCCACCCAGCCTGGACTGGCTCTCTGGACAGGGCAGACCAAACCTGGGAGTCAAAAGCAGGGTGTCAGCCCCAGGCTCTCTCTCCCCTCTCCTGTGGAGTTCTCAACAATTAGTCCAGGCTATAAGAGAGGGAGATTGTGAGGGTCGGGTTTCTCCAGTCCTTCCTAGGCTCCCAGGGCAAACTGCCGTGGGGAGGGGACTGTGGGGCTCCGCAGCCCAAATTTGCACATCAGAACCTGAGTCAGCCTAAGGCTGTGTCCCTCTCTCTCCCCTTTCAGGGAGTGGTAGATCCCTGGAGCCCCCTTTGTCTGTAGTCGCAGGCCCAGAGGCCCGAGAATTCTAAAGAGTGTGGGGGAGGGTGCCGGCAGCAGCCGCCGCTGCTGATTAAAAACTCACGGTTCTGGTTCTGTCGTCGCGATTTCTCTCTTTTGTCCCTCTCTCCTCTCGGTGGTATACAGTCTTCCCCTGCTGTCCTAAACCCTAGAAGATCTATTTTGGGTCTGTTTCAGCCTGTTCTCTAGCTATTTTTCTGGAGAAGAGATTCCTGTGTGTTACTAGTCAGCCATCTTCCCGGAAGTCCTCTGGTCTGTAAGCATAATTTTAATTTTAGCTGTTATTCATTCTTTAACCCTTAGCCCCTAGCACAGTGCTTGATATTTAGTAATCTGAATAAATATTTATTGAAGGAATGCGGTGAAATATTATTTTTTGCAAACTGATTTTGGTAAACAGGGTGATTATCTGGAAGGATATAGTTTGCCCACAGAATGGACAGGGCAAGAGCAGGGATAGCTCCAGGGATTCAGGCGGCAGGAGGCCAGGTCATCGATCCATCTAACTTGTTAGGAGAATCTCAGCAATGAGGATTGCTTTGCTTTGTTTTTTCATTCCGCATCAAATTGGAGTCCTTTGTGCATGTCTGTAAGAAAGAACAGCCTCTCTCAAGATTCCAAATGGAAGACTGTACCTTTAGGTCCAAACCCTGACATGTAGTAATTGTATTTAATAAAGCATCTGGAGCTTTTGTACCAAGGTCACGATTTTGTAACTTGTTTGCACTGACTGGAACACTGGGATGTTGCTGACTCTTCAGAGTTGATAATCTGAATTTGAGTCATGGCATTAGCCAACAATAACTGAATGACCTTAAGTAAACAAATTTGGTTTTCTAAGATATAGGTTATTTATTTTTTGCCCTATTCTGAAGGTCAAATGAAAATTGGTAAATTATAAGGTGTATATAAGTTTTTGCATTAGTTTTCTGCTGCTGTGTAAAAAATTACCACAGTGTTAGCATTTTAAAACAATACTTGTGTGATCTCAGTTCTGTAAGGGCAGGCATGTCCAGTCAAGTCTCAGCTGGGTTCTCTGCTCAGGGTTTCCCATGCCTAGAATCAAGGGGTTGGCCAGGGCTGGGTTGGCTTTCCCACACCTGGAATCAAGGGGTCAGCTGGGGCTGGGTTGGCAGGATTCATTCTGTTACATCCATAGGACTCATAGCAACTTGTATCCTCGAAGACAGGAGAAGAGCATTTGCTGCTGCTTTTTGTCTCTTTTTAGGCCTCATAGTTATGTCAGGTCCACCCAGGGTAAACTCCCATTTGATTCATCGAAGTCAACTAATTATGGACTATACCTACATGTGCAAAATCCCTGGCATACACCATAACACAATCACAGTAGTAATATTCCATCATATTCGCCAATCCCACCCACATTCAAGGAGAGGGAGCTACACAGGGTGTGTACACCAGGCGGCAGGAATCTTGGGGGTAACCTTAGAATTCTGCCGACCACAGTATATGGTATTGTGACGAACTATGTCAATCGAGGATGCATTCTTTTCATAAGATGTCCTTACTTGCTAATTTCATAGAGCTTATGAAGCTGTTCCTTGGGACAAGATGCTAGCACCAAAACTTGATCCGGAAGAAACAACACTGGAAAAAGCTGCTGACCTTGTCTCCCAGTGTTTTACACTGAAAAGATATGAAAGGGCGCCTGCAGTAACTCAGGTCAGTGAACATTCCTTAGTAAGAATTGAAGATTTCTGTTACTGAACTCCAAAATTTTGTCACAATATAACATTTATTTTATTTTTAAGAATTACTAAAAAAAAACAAGTAAATACACACACACACATGCCTAGGTCATATATGAGTATATATGTCATGAAAGTTGAAAATGCCATAATCATAAAATTCACTGATTATTGCAAATACTCATTATTATAAATAATATATTAAATAATGTATATTATAATACATAAATATTTTATAAATACTTTATTATTTAAAGCTCACCTCTTTCTCAAAAGTCATTTGAATAGTTTACAATGAAACACACAATTTTATTTTAAAAGTTGCATAAGAACAACAAGTAAGTAATGAAGAGGAAGGGAGAGATGATATCCACCAGGGAACCTATGTTGAAGATTGGTCCTGAGATTTAATCTAGAGCTTAGTTCTGCACTATTCCAGGCAGGATAGGAAAACATGATTTGTATAGCTCTTATTATCTAATAAGACAAGCATACCATGATACCAGTAGAAATGGCCGTTCTTTCCACCTCTAAACAGCAAGATGAATTCATTAAAGTGTGGATCTATTCATGTTACTGCACTCATTAAAATCCACCATTATTTGTAAAATAAAGTCCATTCTCCTTGACATGACCCCTACCCAGTTCTCCGTTATTTACCCATAACTCCCTCCCTAGCCTTATCTCTCCCCACCCCTCTTCAAATTGCATGCCCACTCTCCCCACCGACCTTCACTGTGCAGGCTCTATTCTATCTCCACTGAACTTCTCATAATTCTTCAAGTGTGCCATGCCCTTCCTCAGTTCCCAGTTTTGAAAATAGTGTTCCAGTGCCTGAAGCAATCTCTCAGACTCTTGTTTGCCAAGCTAAATCCCAGGTACCCTGCAGGTTTCACCTTAGACCTCACTTTTGACCTCCCAACACTGGATTAGATGTCCTTGTACTCTGCTTGCCATGTCCACCTGTTCAGGAGTCTGGGTAAGCTTTTAGACTACTTCTGATAATGAAATTTGTGAAGACCTAAATACATAGGCTTAAAAAGGAAAACAAGTATACTTAAGTGCAGTTCTAAACATGGACCCCAAGTTAAGAAGTTCACATTATCTTATAAAACTTCTTTGGCTTCTATAGAGAAAAATGATAGAGTCAAAATATAAAGGTTTAATGTAAAGTCTCAAGCCTAGGATTTTCACATAGCAATTAAAATCCATTAAAGGGCAAAAAAAAAAATGTAATGGTTCTTTGTAATTATTTTTTAAGGACTTCTCAACTACTTCACATATTTTTGTATCTTGTGGAAATTGGTCATCTCATTCAAATCTAAAATTTGATCACATATTCCTTGGTGTTAAATTATAGTAGTATCCAAAGGTCCTTTCCAGGCAAGATGTGTTTCAAAGCTCAGGATCTGGGCTGGGCTGTAAAGGGGGAACTGGCCTGGGGCTGCAGGGCATGAGCCAAGGTGGATAAAAATAAGAAGAGCGTCTGGGCTGAAAACTAACACAGAACTTTCATACAGGCTTCAGTCTGCAGGAGTTGGATGATGAGGCAGCTTCCAGCTCTGCCACACCAGGAGGTCTGAAAACAGAGCTGGAGATGCTAGGGGTGTTTGGGGAGTGCTTTCCCTAGGGACCCTGAGATTTGACTATTCTGCAGAAAGGACTGTTGAGAGCATGGGAGCTCCTACAATGGAAATTATGATAACCAGCTCATTAAATGTCTGTCATTTGTTTCGGCAATTATTTTAGATGGTTGGAGGACTCTGGGACAGATTTCAAACAAGATCTTTCTCAGCACCGGTCAAACCAATTAATTTGTAAGTATTATCTCTTAATGTTCTTATTGCTAGATTTTTCACTAACTCTTATAAATAAAAATCTGTCGCCCTAGCATATCCTCAGTTGGAGAGCATCCAGAGACCCTTAGACTTCCATCCTTGTACTTTTTAAAAAAATTTGGGTTCTTTTCTCTTTTTATTTTTAAAAATTTTAAACTTTATTTTGTACATTTAATAATTGAAAATATAGACAATCAAAAACTAAAAAGAAAGCACTGTTGAATAAAAACATACATTTCTCAATTAAATGTACTGGGTACATGTAAATTTTTTTAAATCATACAATATGTTACACAATATATTTGGTTCATAGTAATGCAATCATACAGTATTTGCTTCACTCAACATAATGTCCTCCAGGTTCATCTGTGTTGTCATATGCTTTATGACCTCATTTCTTCTTACAGATGTATAATATTCCATCATATGAATACATCACAGTTTGTTTATATATTCATCTGTTGATGGACACCTGGGTTGTTCCCAACTTTTGGCAACCACAAATAATGCCACTATGAACATCTGTGTGCAGATGTCTGTTCATGTCACTGCTCTCAGTTCTTCTGGGTATATACCCAGTAATGGTATTGCAGGGACACATAGTAAGTCTATATTCAACTTCGTTAGGAATTGCCAAACAGTCCTCCACAGTGGCTGTACCATTCTGCATTCCCACCAACAGTGAAGAAGTGTTCCTATCTCTCCGCATCCTCTCCAACACTTGTAGTTCTCTGTCTTTTTAATACTGGCCATTCTGACAGGTATGAAATGATATCTCATTGTAGTTTTGATTTGCCTTTCCCTAATCATTAGTGATGTTGAGCGTTTCTTCATGTATTTCTTTGCCATTTGTATTTCTTCTTTGGACAAATGTCTTTTCAAGTCTTTTGCCCATTTTTTAACTGGGTCATTTGTCTTTTTATTGTTGACTTGTAACATCTCTTTATATATCCTGGATATTAAACCCTTATCAGACATTGATTTCCAAATATTTTCTCCCATTGAGTTGACTGCCTTTTCACCCTTTTGACAAAGTCCTGTGAGGTGCAAAAGTGTTTAATTTTGAGGATGTCCCATTTATCTATTTTTTTTTTCTATTGCACATGCTTTGAGTGTAAGATCCAAGAAACCACCATCTATGACAGGGTCTTGAAGATGTTTCCCTACATTTTCTTCTGGTAGTTTTATGGTCCTGGCTTTTACATTTAGGCCTTTGATCCATTTTGAGTTGATTCTTATATAGGTGGTGAAATAAGAGTCCTCCTTCATTCTTCTGGCTATGGATATCCAGTTCTCCCAGCACCATTTGTTGAAGAGATTGTTTTGTCCCAATAACATTAACTTGGTAGGTTTGTCAAAAACCAGTTGACTGTATAGGTGAGAGTTTATTTCTGGATTCTTATCTCTAGTCCACTATCGCTGTGTCTATCTTTATGACAGTACCATGCTGTTTTGACCACTGTAGCTTTGTAATATGTTTCATGGTCAGGCAGTGAAATTCCTCCCAAATCGCTCTTCCTTTTTAGAATGCATTTGACTATTTGGGTGCATTTTCCCTTCCAAATGAATTTGTTAATTGCCTTTTCTAATTCTGTAGAGTAAGCTGTTGGGATTTTCATTGGTATTGCATTGAATCTATAAATCAGTTTGGGTAAGATTGACATCTTCATGATATTTATTCTTCCAATCCATGAACACGGACTGTCTTTCCATTTGTTTAGGCCTTTTTAAATTTCTTTGAGCATTGTTTTGTAGTTTTCTGCATATAGGTCCTGTACTTCTTTGGTTCAATTAATTCCTAGGTATATGACTCTTTTTGTTGCTATTGAAAATGGAATTTTTCCCCTGATTTCCTCCTCAGATTGTTCAGTACTAGTGTACAAAAACATTACTGACTTTTGCATGTTGATCTTGTATCCTGCCACTTTGCTGAACTCATTTATTAGCTCAAGTAGCTTTGTTGTAGATACTTCAGAATTTTCTAAGTGCAGGAATATGTCATCTGCAAACAGTGAGAGTTTTACTCCTTCTTTTCTTATTTGGATGCCTTTAATTTGTGTTTTTTTTCTTGTCTAATTGCTCTAGCTAGAACTTCTAGTACAATATTGAATAACAGTGGTGACAGTGGGCATCCTTGTCTTGTTCCAGATCTTAAAGGGAAGGGTTTCAACCTTTTCCCATTGAGTATGATGTTAGCTGTGGTTTTTTCATATATGCCTTTTACCATATTGAGGAATTTTCCTTCTATTCCTATCTTTTGAAGTGTTTTTTATCAAAAAAGGATGCTGGATTTCATTGAATGCCTTTTCTGTGTCAATTGAGATGATCACGTGGTGTTTTTTTTCCTTCAGTTTGTTAATGTGGTGTATTATGTTGATTGATTTTCTTATGTTGAACAAACCTTGCATACCAGGAATAAATCCCACTTGGTCATGATGTATAAGTCTTTTGATATGCTGTTGGATTTGATTTGCAAATATTTTGTTGAGAATTTTTGCATTTATGTTCATTAGAGAGATTGGTCTGTAATTTTCTTTTCTTGTAGTATCTTTATCTGGCTTTGGTATTAGGGTGATGTTGGCTTCATAAAATGTGTTGGGTAATTTTTCCCTCCTCTTCAGTTTTTGGAAGAGTTTAAACAGGATTGCTGTTAATTCTTTTTGAAATGCTTGGTAGAATTCACCTGTGAAACCATCTGGTCCTGGAATTTTTTTGCTGGGAGATTTTTGATGACAGATTCAATCTCTTTAAATGTGATTGGTTTGTTAAGTTCTTGTATTCCTTCTAGCGTCAGTGTAGGCTGGTTGTGCATTTCTAAGAATTTGTCCGTTTCATCTAGGTTGTCTAGTTTGTTGGCATACAGTTTCTCATAATATTCCTCTTATGATTTTTTTTATTTCTGTGGGGTCAGTTGTAACTTCCCCCTTTCATTTCTGATTGTATTTATTTGCATCTTCTCTCTTTTTTTCTTTGTTGGTCTATGTAACCGTTGGGGAATTTGATGTAATTATGAATTCCAAAAATATAATTGCATCATGCCTGTAATCTGATCTGTTAATCTGGGCATGATTGAATTATGATTAAGGCGTTGACTGGGCCACGTCAGTAGGGCATTGAGCCCCACCCCTTGGTGGGTGGGGGAATCGATTATAAAAGACCAGGCAAAGGAGAGAAGAAGCAGTCTTTTGAGAAGCAGTTTTGATGTTGGAAAGAAGGCCCCAGGAGAAGAGAAGCAAGCCATTTGCCTGATCGTCTACAGCTGACCTTGTGGAGGAAACAGGAGCTAAGCCCGGAGAGAAACGCAGCCCCGGAAGAGAGGAACCCCAGAAGCCTGAACCCTGGCAAACGTCGGCAGCTGTCTTGCTCTAACACGTGGCAATGGCCTGTGGTGAGAGAAGAAACTTAATGCTTTATGGCCTGGTATCTGTGGACTTCTACCCCAAATAAATACCCTTTATAAAGACCAACCCATTTTTGGTATTTCACATTAGCACTCCTTTGGCTGACTAATACAGTCTAGTTTGGGATTAGTCAATTTTATTGATCTTCTCACAGAACCAGCTTTTGGTTTTGTTGATTTTCTCTATTGGTTTTTTTTGTTGTTGTTGTTCTCAATTTCATTTATTTCTACTCTAGTATTTATTATTTCTTTCCTTCTTCTTGCTTTGGGATTGGTTTGCTGTATTTTTTCTAGTTTCTCTAGTTGTACAGTTAAATCTTTTGAGTTTAGCTCTTTCTTATTTTTTAATATAGGCATTTAGGGCTGTAAATTTCCCTCTCAAGACTGCCTTTGCTGTGTCCCATAAGTTTTGATAAGTTGTGTTCTCATTTTCATTTGTCTCAATATATTTACTGATTTCACTTGCAATTTCTTCTTTGACTCACTGATTATTTAGGACTGTGTTGTTCAGCCTCCACACATTTGCTAATTTACTTTTTTCCTGTCTATTATTGATTTCCAGTTTCATTCCATTATGATCTGAGAAGGTGCTTTGTATAATTTCAATCTTTTTATACTTATTGAGAGCTGCATTGTGTCCTAACATGTGGTCTATCCTGGAGAAAAGTCCATGCGCACTTGAGAAGAATGCATAACCCGCTGAATCTGGATGCAGTGTTCTGTATATGTCTGTTAGGCCTAACTTGTTTATCATATTGTTCAAGTTCTCTGTTTCCTTGTTGATCTTCTGTCTAGTTGTTCTATCTAATGATGTGAGTGGGGTGTTGAAATCTCTATTGATTATTGTAGAGATGTCTATTTCTCCCTTCAGTTTTCCGAGTTTGTCTCATGTATTTTGGAGCACCCTGGTTAGGTGCATACATGTTTATGACTGTTATATCTTCCTGGTGGATTTTCCCTTTTGTTAATATGTAATGGCCTTCTGTATTGCTTATAATTTTTTTTGCATTTAAAGTCTGTTTTGTCTGATGTTAGTATAGCTGCCCTTGCCTTTTTTGGTTACTATTCGCACGGAGCATCTTTTCCCAACCTTTCACTTTTAGCTGTTTTGTATCTCTGTGTCTAAGATGAGTTTCTTGTAAGCAGCATATTGATGGCTCATCTTTTTTTATCCATTCTGTCAGCCTGTATCTTTTGATTGGGGAGTTTAAGCCATTCACATTCAATGATATTACTGTAAATGCAGTATTTACTTCCACCATTTTATTCTTTGGTTTTCACATGTCATATCATACTTTTGTCCGTCTTTTTACTCTTTTGGTTATCCTTTCTGCTATTCTTTCTTCTATACTCTCCTCCAAGCCTCTCTCTCCTGTCTTTTTCTTTCAGCTTCTAAGGCTTCCCTTAGTATTTCCTGCAAAGGTAGATTCTTTTTTGCAAGCTCTCTTAGTTTCTCCTTGTTTGTGAATATTTTATACTCACCTTCATATTTGAAGGACAATTTTGCTGGATAAAGAATTCTTGGCTGGCAGTTTTTCTCTTCCAGTTTCCTAATTGTATCATACCACTGTGTTCTCGCCTCCATGGTTTCTGAAGAGAAATCTGTGCTAAGTCTTACTGGACATCCCTTGTATGTGATGGTTTGCTTCTCTCCTTGCTGCTCTGATGTCTCTTAACTTTGACATTTGACATTCTGTGTAGTATGTATCTTGGAGTAGATCTATTCAGGTTTATTCTGATTGGGGTACAACGTGTTTCTTGGACATGTAAGTTCATTTCTTTCATGAGAGTTGGGAAATTTTCATCTATTATTTCCTCAAATACTCTTTCTGCCCCTTTTCCCTTCTCTTCTCCTTCTGGAACTCCCATGACACATATGTTGTTGCGTTTCATGTTGTCATTCAACTCTCTGAGCCCCTGCTCAAATTTTTCCATGCTTTTCCCTCTCTGTTCTTTTCTTTCTTCAATTTTGGCTGTTCTGTCTTTGGTATCACTTATTCTTTCTTATGTCATTTTGAGTCTGCTGTTGTATGCCTCTAATGTGTTTTTTATCTCACCTATTATGTCTTTCATTCCCATGAGCTCTGTTAC
The DNA here is from genome assembly GCA_029593785.1 of Cabassous unicinctus. NCBI lineage: Eukaryota > Metazoa > Chordata > Mammalia > Cingulata > Chlamyphoridae > Cabassous > Cabassous unicinctus. The sequence goes on along the minus strand of JAQZBX010098245.1, from coordinate 1,975 downwards.
TTTTCTGTTCAGGATTTCAAATTCTTCTTTGCGTTCACTCAATATCTTCTTGATGTCATTTATCTCTTTAACCATGTTGTCTTTCAACTCATTAATTTGATTTTGGAAATTTGTGCTCATCTCGCTGATTAGTTCTCTCAAATCTTGCATCTCTTCTAGGGCTTTGATATATTCCTTTTCTTGGGCCATGTCTTCTATTTTCTTAGTATGGCTCATAATTTTTGGCTGATGTCTAGGCATCTGATTAGGAAGTAGTTTACTTAGATGCTCAATTTCTTTCTCTTTTGTAGGGATTTAGTGGCAGGAAGCTGTATGTTACCACTGTTCTTTGATTCTTGGCTCGACCTGGATTTTTAGTGTTGTCTCTGCTGGTTGCTCAAAACTGGGCACTGGACCCAGTAATTGGTTTAGACTCACTTCCTAGGGCCTTAGGGAGGGAGGCTATAGAGGCAGGCAAAAGCCTCTCTTAATTATTTTTAATTTTCTCACTTGCACTTCCTGGGTCTACCAGCAGATGGTGCTCTTTGATATCCCTCAGTTCAATGCTTGGTGGGAGTGTATTTGTTGCAACACAGAGGTGATCAATGTGATAGAGCTTCCTGTCTGGAGGCTAGGAGCCTTGTAATTCAAACTTTCTCTGAGACAGTTCTCCAGGCTTCTCTGGCAGCTCCCTCCTTTTTCCTGGCTAGGAATAGTTCCACTCCCCTCTGAGTCCTCAACATTCAGTCTTGGTTAGTGGAGAAGGAGATTGAGAGGGTCGTATATCTTTAGTCCCTTGCAGGCTCCCAAGGCAAACAATGGCACAGCCCCACCAGGCCTGGAAGGGCTCTTGGGACACAGCAAGCCAAATTTATGAGTCAAAAGCTGAGTCAGCCTTAGGCTGTGTCCCTCTCTCTCCCCCTCCCTGGGATCGCTGATCCCTGGAGCCCCCTTTGTCTGCAGCGACAGGCCCAGAGGCCTGAGAATTCTAAAGGGTCTTTAGTGTGGGGGAGGGTGCCGGCAGCGACAGCCACTGGTTTCAACTCACAGTTCTGTCGTTGCACTTTCCCTCCTTTGTCCTTCTCTCCTCTGTGCAGTGTCCAGTCTTCACCTGGTGTCCTAAACCCTAGATCTTTTTCTAGGCTGTTTCAGCCTGTCCTCTAGCTGTATTTCTGGAGCAGAAGAGAGTCCTATGTCTTTCTAGACCTCCATCTTCCTAGAAGTCTCCATCCTTGTGATTTGAAAGATTGCTCAGATCCCATTTCAGTTGCTCAGTATGGCCTGCTTTCTCTAATTTTCTCCCTCCTTAAAACTTACACTATTAAATGTGTGAGTGCTTTATAAATAATTTTATATGAAGAATTAAAATGTTGCAATAGTCATAGAGGCCATGTAAAAGGAATTCTTGAAGGGTTGTTTTCCATCAAATTTTGTGTCATATGGATATTTTATGTTCTATTAAGGTTTATTACCAATAATTTCACATACGTAATTTTGAGTGTTTAAGTAAACGTCTTGGTTCTGCCTTTCTATCATCATTTCCTCTCTTTATTTTTGTTCTTATCCCAACCCACAACCTGGGTCCTTTTCTCTGTTTTTATTTATTTTTTATTATTTTTGAATATGTCGTATATATAAAAGCATAAGGAATAATATAATCTGTATATCTACTCCCCAGCTTTAGAAATGAAAGAGTACTTCTCTCTCTAAGCACATCTACCTTACTCAGGAATCACCACTATTCTGGATTTGCTATTTCCAATTTTTATGGGTTTCTTTAATCCTTTAAAACATATGTGTTATTGTTAACCAATATATGGTATTGTGTTGCATGTTTTTTTTTTTAATTTATTTTATTTTATTTTTTTGTACATTTAATAATCGAAAATATAAACAATTAAAAACTAAAAAGTAAACACAGATGAATAAATATATACATTTCTCCATTAAATGTAATGGATACATATAAATTTTTTTTTTTTTTTTTTTTTTTTTG
>JAQZBX010098244.1:0-11602 GCA_029593785.1 Cabassous unicinctus | reverse complement strand
CCCTTTGTGTCACTCTCCTGTTACGTCATCATCTTGCTGCATGGCTCAGCAGGGCCTGGTGGCACTGCCGTGCACGGGGCCTCATGGCCCATACATCTTCTATATTTTCTTTATTTTACCGGGAGGTCCCGGGGATTGAACCCAGGTCCCTCCATATGGGAGATGGATGCCCAACCATTTGAACCACATCCACCCCCTGATAAGGGTTTGATATCTACGTTCTATAAAGATATCATACAACTCAAATGATAAAAGGACAAGCAGCCCAATTAAAAAATGAGCAAGTCTTGAACAGACATTTCTCCAAAGAAGAAATACAAATGGGCAAAAAGCACACAAAAAGATGCTCAATATCCATAGCTATTAGGGAAATGCAAATCAAAACTACAATGAGATACCATTTCATACTTATAGAATGGCCATTATTAAAAAACAGAAAACTACAAGTGCTGGAGAGGATATGGAGAAACAGGGACACTACTTCACTGTTGGTGGGAGTATAGAATGGCTCAGCCTCTATGGAAGATAGCTTGGCAGTACCTCAAGAAGCTGAATATAGATCTGCTGTATGACCCAGCAATCCCGTTACTAGGAAAATATTCAGAAGAACTGAAAGCAAGGATGCAAACTGACATTTGCACACAGATGTTCATAGCAACATTATTCACAATTGCTAAAATATGGAACAAGCCCAAGTGTCCATCAACCAATGAATGGACAAACAAAATGTGGTATGGACATACAGTGGAATACTATTCAGCTATAAGAAGAAATTAAGTTGGGATGCATATTGACAACATGGATGAACCTAGAGAATATTATGTTGAGTGAAATAAGGCAGGCACAAAAGGACAAATATAGCATGTTCTTACTAATATGAACTAAAGGCGATGAGTAAACTCACTGAGGCTAACTCTAGGGTATAGATTATCAGGAAATAGAACATGAGTTAAGAATGGGAACTGATACTTAATGTATGCAGAATTTTTAATAAGGTCTTTTGTAAAAATGTGGAAATGAATAGAGTTGATAGTTAACACATTATAGTGAGTATAACTAACATTGCTCATTTATAAATGTGATTGTGGCTGAAAGGGGTAGTCTGTGGACATAAATGTCAATTGAAAGGAAGCTAGAGAATAATCTAGGAAATGTAAAACAGTGATTTCTGTGGTGCATGAAGATTGTGGTTAACAGAATAAATACAAGAATTATCTTCCTTTACAATGTGGTGCTGGGGAAAATTACAACTAATGTAACTTCTGGACAGTTAACAGTAATAGTGTAATATTTTGCAGCTATGGCAAGAAGATATTTCAATTCTAAGGGACAACAGTAGGGAATATATTGGGGGTATGGGATTTTTCCTTTTGGAGTAATGAAAACATTCTAAAATTGACTGAGATGATGACAGCATAACTCTGATGAAAATGAGAGCCACTGAGTGTAGACTTTGAATGGATTGTACAAAGCATGGGACTGTTTAAGACAGGGAATCAAATGGTAGAAGATGGATGGTGGTTAACAGGACAAATATGAGAACATTCTCATGAACAATAACAAATATATAATACTAATACAGGGTATTAATAATTGGGTGGGTTGGGGGAAAATATGGGCTATAGTTAGCAGTAATATTTTGAGGATGCTCTTTTATAGTTTGTAACAAATGTATCACGACAATGCAAGGTATTGGTGGCAGGGTGATGTATGGGAGCCTCGTATGATGATATGCATGTTTGTTTTGTAAGTTCACAACTTTTACTATACATGTATTGTTTATGTACATTCATGTATGAATGATAAACTTCAATAAAATTTTATTTTTAAACAATGTCCCTTCTCCCTCAAAGAGGGAAACCTGGAATCCTGGAAGTAAACAGGAAGCATCACTTAACTGTGAGATTTACCGACCGAGTTAAGAGTTTGGGTGTGGCCGCCATTAATACAGCACCCCTCACTTGGAACCCCTGCATGCTCCGCTAGATGCAAATGAAAGGACTGTGCACTCCTAAGGCTTCTCAGAGATATTGGGGGCGGGGGGTGGGGTGACGGGACGGTGCAGTAGAAAAGTCAGGACCTATCTATTATCAGTAAGTGGGCTCAGGGCCTCAAGCTATGGGCATTTACTGCAAATGAGGCCACAGTTATATTCATCAGCTGGAGAAGCCAAGAGCACAGATAATACTACATAAAATGCATACCTATTACATAATACACATAAGGATGCAGTTTTTCCATCTGGTCACTTATTACTCAAATAGAAATTACAACTGCACTTCTGTCCTTTATTTAATTTTAATGCCATTTCAAGTAAATGCATAGTATACGAGTGCCCATAAGATATTCATACACTCTACAAAGCATTTGGTGAGCAAGTCAGATATGATGCCTGCCCTCATGTGGCTTATAATAAATATCTGCTCCAAATGCAGTTATCACTCAGAATATTTCATCAAAATCCCAAGCTGAGAGAATGTTAGTTTCTGCCTATTTATTTCACACATTAGAGGAAATATTTCCAGGTTTTGCTGCAGCAAAACACGTTTTACAAATGATAAGAACAAGGCCAGCTTTATGGGCATGGGGCCTGCGCAGTCTTAGAGGGCTCTGGGCTTTGAAAGGCCCCACAGTTGATTTCATGCTCTGCTGCCACCACCTAAAAACTCATAATAATTTTCAAATAGGAGCCTCACATTTTCATTTTGCACTGGGCCCTGCAAATTACACAGCCAGTTTTGGGTCAGAGCAGATTGCGTCGCCAGATTTAGTAAATAAAAATACAGACACCAATTTTAGTATAATTCCCAGATATTGCATGGGGTACAGTTATGTCACAAATACAGATTGGAATATACTATGCTGAAAATTATATGAAATTAAAATTTAATTGGATGTCCTATATCTATGTTGCAAGCATTCTCATGGAGTACATAACCTTTCACTCCCCAGAGTGTCTTAGTTTGTTAAATAAACCTTATGATCACTCTAGGTAAAGGACCTGCAAAGAACCCAGATATATGTGGACAACTCTGTTGCCAAAGCTCTTGGAGACTCTTGTTGAAGGCTGAAGTTCCTGTGTGCTCGGCTTTTACAGGCTCGGGCAGCAGTAAAAGGTTCAGGAAGGGTAGCGAGAGAAGAGGTAGCTAATTAAATATGGACTGAGCCTAAGAGCCTTGCAAGCACTAATAAACTTTCCGGATTTAATTGTTTTGAAATTTTTTTAATTGTGCGATTAGAAAAAAACCTTACATCCTATATCATGCCTAATTGCTCACAGATAAGCCTTGAAGAGGCTTTCTTTGAAGGGGCAAATTCAAAAAAATCAAGGAGAATGAGAAAGTCATTGAAGCATTTCAAACCAGCTGAGTGTTGAAGAGTTGACCAAAATCTTTGTGGAAATTTCAACTTCCTTTTATCGGACTAATTTGAATGATTACTGTAATTGCTTATACAGTTTTTCTTTCAGATAGTGGAATCATTTAAATATGACTCAATGATGGGTGCTAATAAATATAAATTCATAGACCAATGACTCAGTTTTTAATTTTTTATATTCTGGCTTCTATCTCTACAACTTTCCTGAAACTATTTTCTGAAAATCTCCAAATTTCACTTAATTGCCAAATTCAGCAGTTTTTCTTCAATCTTGGCATTCTCGCTCTTCTTTTGGCTTCTACGGCACTGGCTTTTCTTGATCTCCTGCTTTCTTAACTTCTGGCTCCTCACCCCTTATCCAGCTCCACATCCCCTCACTAACTTAAATGTAGGGAATCTACAGGCTCTGTCTCAGCCTTTCCTTTTGTTACGTGTTTTCTTTTCTTTCTTTCTTTTTTTCTGTGCTCTCCCTTTGCAAGTTCATCTCTTCTCTCAGCTTCAATTAATACCATCTAATGGGTGGAGAAGCTGGCTCGTACCATGTTGACTATTAGCATCTCTTCCCAATTCCACATGCAGTGGCCTCACATGGAAGCATAAAACCAGCAACCACTACAAATCCAATCCTCCTCCACCCCCAGAATCCGGTGTTTCATTTAGCAGCATGCCATGGTCTATATCCAGTATGCAAGTCCTTTTCACAATCTGATTCCAACCTATCCTGCAGCCTAATCTTCTAACTTCTCCCCCTTTTTGTGTCTTTCATTCTAATCAAATGAGACTGCTCTGTATTCCCCAATGGCTACAAGACAGCCTACCCCTCTGCCTTTGTTCATGCCACTTCTTTTCCATGATTTCCTCCCTACCCTCTTGCCCCAGCTTTGCCTTTCTAAGCTTCCATCACAATTTGGGGGGTGGGGAGAGTCTCACCTGGCATTTTTCACATTCTAATTTGCATCACAGTTGTTTGTATACTTGTCTTTTCTCCTTTACAAAGCCACAAGTTCATCAAGACACGAACCAAACCTTTTTTGGTTATTGCTGTTTTGTTCTGTTTGTTTGCTTTTTAAGTACAATGTTTATGTCTCCTACTATATCTAGCCCACTAACTTAAAAATTCCACTAACTAAGAAAGACAGGATTTTCAAATCATTGAAAAGAATTCAGACCTTGTAGAGTGTCTTTATTGATTAAAAAAAAAAAAAAAAGGTTTAGCTTAGAACAATTGATTTTGAGTCTCTTTGCATAAGTTTTGGGGAGAGATACCAAAATATTCTATTAAAACTATGCCTTGGTTTTCTTGAGAAGCAGGGATTTTTTTTCAAAATATGACTGGCAATAGCAGAATCCTTTTAAGCTGAAAATATAAGAAGTAATTACTTATTGTGGTAGATCAGAGCTAGCATATCATATTGAAATTGCTTCAACAAATATTGAGTTCCTCCTCTATGTAAGACACAATATTATGTGCTACACTTCATAAAATGCTTTGAATTGCCAGAAAATAGAATCCTTTCCTCAATTTTTGTGTGCTAATGGTGTTGAAAACAAAGAGGGTGATTCATGTAGAGTAATCCATATTAAAATTTAAAACACATTAAGTTTAAATAAAGGGCATACTTCAAGAGCACATATAATTTACATTTGGGTAATGAGGGAATAGATACTTCCTTTGCAGAACTTTCCCTTGGTGTGCTATGAGCAATGTCAACTATCGATGCCTTCAGCTTATAAATGTAGTGCAGTCATAGAAACAGAATTTAAAATCCATTTGCCTGGCATCTTTCTCTACAAAAAAAAAAAAAAGTCTTTGCTGCATACCTCTTTATCTATTTCCTGATAGCTTCCCCCATTTAATTTTACTGGTATTGATAGTGGTTACTTTGTGTGTGTGTTTTTGTGTTTGACCTAGGAAATGTAAAGTGGAGCAATGTGGTAATTCTTGAGTGGTTACACTCTCATATCACACACACAATAAAGAGGATTGAATAAGATATGGAACATTCCACAGAGTCAATGAAGTCAAACCTAACTCCATGGAAGATGTTTATGATATTAAGCACTGGTAACCAAGAATTTCTTACAAGCTAAGATGTTTACACTGGGCAGAGGGTAGCTGTAAGTCTGGGCTCTATATTCCAGCAATCTCATTAGACCATACTCTTAAGCCCTGTTTCAGGAGGTAGGATGCAGGAGACATGGTCTTCAGGGAAATGTTACTCTGCAATTTCCTAGTAGGACTGGACTCTGCTCGGTGATTATTCTAGTTCTGGGGCAATCTTGGATCTTGACAATTCTTCCCAAAAGGGAGGTGGGTGGATTAGTGCTGTTCCTCAACCCCTAGTATTTCTTAGTAACTTGGCATCCTTGGAGTGTGTCCAGCTTGCTTTGGGAAAGAACATCAACCATAGCTTGAATTAGTCCCCCCACCAGTTAGACAGCCCTTCCCAAATCCTAGCTACATTAGGCTTGCCCACTTTTTCATTGGCCTGAAAGCAGTTTCAAAGATCTGCCTTGAGAAGAGGAGCATGCCAGTGCCCTAGTCACCCCATACAGCACCTTTGTGCAAGTTTGGAAAGACACCCCTCTGGGCAGATGTAGCCTCACTGTAGGTTGCATGGCCCAGGGAGCACAGTCCAAGCTGGATTTGAGCCTCACCCAACTACCTTCTCCGCTGGGCACCCTTATGCAGAGCAGAGCCTAGATATACAATAGCCCTGATTTACACTGTTCATTTACTGTTCTCTCTTCAAATATTAGGCACAAAACAGGTTTTCAAGCTTAATATTTGCACTTTTGAGCAGCACATTGATAGCATTCCATTAAATGAGATCTGCTGATAATAAGCCCCCTGATTATGTCCCTGGCTTTCCAGTTTGTCATATCCTGTCTGCTTCAGACACGTCATTACCAAGGTTATAAGCAGATGTGTCAAAGATAAAACCTTACTTTAAGGTGGCTCTTGAAGGGGTTTATCTGTAAGACACATTAGAAAATTTCTCCCTTGTATCAAATCACTTTAAGCCTGTCTTAGTGACTTCACATTGCATTTCCTACCTGTTCTAATCGTCATGTCACATAACTTTCCAAAAGAACTGTTAATGTACTTTAAAATATTTCCAGGGAATTTCTCCTGAGGCCTATGCTGCTTTTTAAGCATGGGGGATACAACGATTTTTTAAAAAAGGTTAACTTAGCACCAAGTTGGAAATATGTTCCTTTTCAGTTAAGCCACTAACATAACCCACTACTCATTTCTCTGCAGAAGTAGTATCTTTTTCAGGGGCCAGCACTGAAGGCACAAGGTTCATGGAAGGTCATCTCCCCCTGGGGCACACAGAGGAAAGAAGTAACGTAGAGTATCTTGTTGCTGACTAGAGAGGGTTAAACAAGCATCAGGGAGGTGGAAATGGATGAGTAAGATTCCGGTCATCTCTATACCTTAACACCATGCATGTCTGGAACAGAATAGGTACTCAATAAATGTTTGCTGAATGATTAATTTGGAGGTCTGATGCACAAGGACCCTGAAACATTTACCATTATGCAAGGAATTGGTTCTTTCACATGTGGAAAACCACCCAAAGGTTTTAGTCCACGTCTTTGGAGACTACGATGCTGGCATTATTTACAAATTCACAAATGGATTATTTTCCTATATTTTAGACACAATGGAAATGCCTGTGATCACATGTGTATCACTGCATAAGCATATCCTGACAGGTTTTTTTTTTTAATTAATAGCTATTTAATTTACAAAGAATGTTGCTATTATTAAGGACACGTCAGTTCCATTGGATTAGGGCAGATCATCACATTTTATAAATCGCCAACATGTAGTGACACTTCCCTCTTTAGGATGAGTTTCATCAAATTGAAGTGCTGGTTTCTGGTTTCTAATTCAATCCATTTCACTGACTCACAGAGGGTGGAGTAAAATGACAAAGTCCTTTGGTCCTTCAGTCAGAGTTTTTCATATTACTGGGTGATTATGCATTTATCTTCTTACCACATAAGGAACTATGTAAAACCATGGTCAATAATTACCACATTGTAACTGACTTTTATGTATTCTAGAACTGCTCTCACATAAATATGTTGGATCAGAGGAAACAAATAAAACAGAAGACTGTCATTAAACTGAGAGAGTTGGAAGATTAGGGAGGGAGAAAATATGGCCATGCTAGCTAGATTCCTGCTCAGAAGAAGGCTCCAATAGCCAGCAATTGTTCTCCCCCAGGTACATTACATACCAGCTACAATTACAGTCTGTCATAAAGGGATGAAAAATAAAAAAAAAACTGGCCAGACACAGCATAACAAGGCTTACATTGTACACACAAGTATATGGCAATATAAATATAGCAAACAAAATCCTATTACTGTGGAAAGAAGACAGTAACCCTTCCATGCTGACAGCTTTCTGAACTGGTAATTAGATTTAGACTTAAGCCGTCCTTCCTTTTCCATGCCTTTACTTTTTGGGGGGTTGGTATTCTCTTATATTTTTGAACGAACGTGCTCATACAGCTGTTGAAGTGTGTTAATAAATTAATGCCCTAACAGAGTGGCTGATGGGATCCAGATAGCACTAGGGTTGTATGACTGTTGGGAATTCTATAAAGAAGAGGTATTCTGCTTTTTGTATTCACTATTTTATATGCAATATATATTAAACCCATTTAAAATAGGAACAGTTCAATGTTGAGTAGATGGACTTTGAATAGATTTTTAATTTAATGTTTGAATATATGCACAAACCAAGTATTGCCAATTCTTGAGTATCCATGCCAATAAAAGGAAATGGTAGCATCATGTTTGAAAGTGAAAGAAAGAAAAGACTCACGCATATCTGCCCTGAAAACGTATTTCTGGATTTGTATTAAACTACAGATATGTCTGAATTCTGGGGATTTGAAATACTTCAAACAAAGAAAGGAAGCCCCAGTTCTGAAAAAGAGGAAGAACCACTCATCTTCCCCATTCCATTAACTGCACAATACCTCCTACCCCTCACTCCTTGTAAGAAACAGACTGTGTTCCCATTTCGCACCATATGTGCATTAGCCTAAACAAAAGCATATATGAAAGTGGTCATGGGTAATTGACTTATAAACAACAGAAATTTACTGTATACTTGGATACATAGAAAAAGAATACACACAACAACAAGAACAGTCTCATTTTCAGGGGTAAAACCCCTCTCTTACCTGTTCATTTTTACCCTGGGAGTGGGAGAACAGGGGGAATGTAATTTCTCCCATTGCCTCCTCCTCTCTCAGTAGTTCTAACTTAAGAATCCTCTTTAATCGAGCTTTGTTTTGAAAAGAGGTAAAATATTACTGAAATGGCAGGTCTGTTATATTCATGTTTCATTTTTATTTTCCTTGATTCTAAAGAGGTCTCCTTCAGAATTTTAGAACCAGTAGCCATATGGACAAATCTAATCATTTTATCCATTAATACAAAGCAGCATTTCTCAAGCTCCCTTGCTCAGAATACTCATCCTAAGAGATATCAATGGATACACTATGAAATCAAGATTTTCAAACCAAGTAAGTTTGGGGCACATTATCTCAGGATATCCTTCTTGAAATTTCTTAATGCACATTCTCACATCAAAGGCTCATAAAAGTACTGTTGTAAAGGAACTTTCTTTTTTGTTGAACCCAAAGTGTTCCAAACTTCTTTGACAATGAACGCTCTTTTGAAGAATACTACAAGCATATTGTAGAACTAATGTCAACAAAAACATTTCTGGAAAATAATATTCTTAAAGAGCTATTAAGAATGGGGGGGGGATTAATATCTGCATGTAAAAGAAAAATTCCAAACATAAAAGCATACAGTTTTAACAATACTTCAATACATTTTTTTAAAAAGAACTTGTTGCACAGCTACTAGAAAGAATCTGTGAACAAGCAATAATATGGTTATAGTTCTTAAAAGCAATAATATGGTTATAGTTCTTAAAAGAAAATGGATTAATACTGAAAATATCTTCATATATTTTATTGTATTGGGTGTCTGTTTACCCTTTTCTTAGAATGATAATAGCTTTTCTTTTTCTTTTTTTACATCATTTGGATTTACCATATTGGATATGAACTATACTTATACAATTAAGAGACTGCAATGCTAGATTTAATTTCTGAAGCTGTGAGTTATCTATTAAGCCAAGTCTTTCCCATTAATTTTCATTATGTGACCTGCTCAACTAGATGAGAACAAAAAAAGAAGTCCCTTCTCTTCCAAGTCCTCATGACTGGAATATGCATGTTCCATGAGCATATTTTCCTAAAATCGCTTGGAGTTTGAAATGTTCACAGGTTGGCCAAAGTAGAAACATGCGTGCTTAATTTAGAATAAGCATGTTTAAATAGATCATTTGCAGCCATTAACAGGAGTAACTGAAGGTCTGCATGCCTAAAACACAACACCATGTTTGCCAAGACAAAGTGTTAGGTATGTGTTTACCTTTATCCCTATAATGGAAATTTTTGCTTTCCCAAAATGAGTCCTTCCAACTTCTATGGATCATTTCTGGTCTAATAAAGATTTGGAGAGAGATCCCTGATTCCCTTGCACTCTGATATATCTATCTGGACCTTAGTCTAGCCTGAGCACCTCTTCAATCCGTTTTTCCCCCTAGAGACACATCCTCGGGCTCCAGCCTCCATTCCCAGCACTGATTAGATAAGGCCTCTTTACAGATCATCCTGGTCAGCCATTCGTGTCAGGCCAGAGATTGCCTCTCACACAAACTTTTGAACCTGAGAGTGAGGAGCAAAAATTTTCCTTAAGTCAGGTCATCCGTAATCACAAGTACAACAGCAAATTAACAACATTAACAGAAGGAAAGGGGGAAGTAGTAAAAAGGGAGAAAGTAACATAAAGAAGAGAAAATAAAGGACTAGAGCCTAAGGTGGGAAAATACCTATTCTTGTCTGCCAACTCATTTAATCTTCCTGAGAATCATCACCATGTATTTTATTTAGCCTTTCCTTATTTGGCATCTGCCCACCATGATACATTTTGCCCTGAGATTTTGATAACAATGCTCAGCGGTTGAGGACTCAGTTCAATTTCTTCTTTCTCATATCCCTTCTTTCTACTGTCATTAGGTATTTTCCCTGAGCAACAAGTTCAAACGCTTCCCCTAGGCCAGTGGTTCTCAAAGGGAGGTCTGGGGAACCCTAGGAGGTCCCCAAGACTCTTTCAAGAGTCCACTAGGTCAAAACAATTTTCATGATAATATTGAGATGTTAATTGTTAATTGCTTTTCCCACTCTCATTCTCTCTTCAGTGATCAGAGGAGTTTTCCACTGTACATTTGATAACCCAAAACAGGTTTCTACCAATAGAAATCTCTGTGATAGTAAGATACAGTTGTCTAGAGTCAACTAATTTAAGTGGCCAGGCAATGGGCAACATGATTTTATGTATACAAATATTTAGTTGACACCACAATCCTGCGAGACAGAATACCGTATGTTTTTCCTGCGAGTAAACTGAGGTTCAGAGAGCTTAATTAATATTTCTGTGGCCTGCACAGCTCCACACCCCACAAAGCCAGAATTTGAAACTACATCTATCAACAGTGCTTTTAACTCTATAACCTACAGTAATATTTATCTGAATCATTATGCTATTTTCCTTTTAAGAAAGGGCTTGCAGCTATGTAGACCTTCTCTTTAGTTTTTCCCTCTAAATTGTGTGATAATGAATTTTGAGTCTTTATAAATACAGAATTGGATGTGATGCTGTATTTGATTTTTAGTAAATACAATAATTTTCTACTGATTTGTATATGAACTATCAATTAGAATAGTATCTTCTTTTGGTCAGAAGGAGGTGTCAGAATTTCTAAGACTAAATGCTCTCAAATATGGGGTGCACTTTGTCATACTGGTTATCTGGCATCATGTGTAAAAGTAGGGGATATATCTGAATGAGGTTTGTTTTATGTTGTCTTTGACATTTTAAGAAAGAATGGCAGAGACTGTCATTTCCTATTACACTTGTAAATGCATCCAGAGGACACGGAGGAGGGGGCCACCAACAAATAAATAAAAGTTTCAAAAGCACTGTCCAAGCATCTCACTAAGATCAAAAGATTTCAGTGGTACTTTCCCTGGGCTTGTTTTTTACATTTCAGAGAGTTTCTACCTGATAGACCATTCATCTGGGCCTGCCAATCAGCTAATATCTGATATCTGATATT
>JAQZBX010098243.1:0-11602 GCA_029593785.1 Cabassous unicinctus | reverse complement strand
CACTCAACTCAATAATCTAAGAAAAAAAATATTAAAGTTGGCATATAAAGAAAAAATAACTTATGGTAGCTGCAATATAACACACTCAAAACAGCATTTTTTAACATTTTTCCTTTATTTGTAAAGAAGCACATTAGATTACATAAATGTTACATTGACAATAAAGATGATTACCACATACCACAACCCTCCCCCTTCCCCACTTTCTAATGAACAGCCTCTTTGATTAGTATGGTACTTTTATTACAATTGATGAACACATATTGAAGTATTTCTACTAACCATGTTCTGCAGTTTACATTATAGTTTATGCTTTGTACCACACAATTTTATAGGTTTTGACAAAATGTATAATGGCTTGTATCTGTCATTAAAATGTCATGCAAAACAATTCCAGTGTCCTAAAATGTCCCATGTTACACCTATTTTTCCCTCTCTCTCAGCTCAGAACCTCTGGTGACCACTGTCTTTAGCTAAATGTTACAAGTTCTTCCATTAATAGAATAATAATAGATCTGCATTATTCCATATTTGAAATCACATCTTATGCTTACTTGTTCCTCAGTTTTGGAGGATTTGGGAATGGCGATGCCCAGCTCTGCTTCTGATTGAGAAGGGGCTTGGATCCCATGGGACAGATGGATGGAACTGTCTTCTTGCTGTTGAAGATACTCTCTGTTTTTTTCAGAAATGGCATTGTCCATCATCATCCTTTTGTTAGTCTTGGGTGAGTCCAATGAACTGGAGAACAGGTGTTGGCTTTAATTCAGCTGAGATTCAGGGATCCACTAGCATATGAACAGCCAGAAGTTTTAAGTCTCTGGGACATATGTTTAGCATGTGTAGTGCTAATTCTAGGTTCAAATAAAAGGGACGGAAGAAACATGTAGGAATATTATTAAGGTGTCTAACTCTCATACCTTGGGGAGAGAGGCTATCTAATATTCCAAGTTAAGGCCTACTGATGGGATAACAATTTTATGTGGTTGTCTGCCCTGCCTAAAGTGTCTAGATGTCTCTAGAGCCCTCAGAAATACCCCTGCTTGAAGAAATGTTTATTGTGGTAGTCAGTGAGATCCTTCTGAGATGTGCATAATCGTAACCTCTGGAATGACCTCTCAACTCACTTTGAAATCTCTTAACCATAAAAGGTAATTTGCATTTCATATTTCCCCATTTTGTTCTAGGTCATTTTTGAAATGCATCATTAGTTGGCACTTGGTAATAATCTTTTGGTGCCAGGGAGGCTTATCCCCGGGAGTCATGTACCACACTGGGGGGGAGGTAGTGAGTTTATATGCTGAGTTTGGCTTAGAAAGAGGCCACATTTTACTAACAAAGAGGCTTTCAGGAGATATCTCTTAGACAATGTATATTCCTATGCTAAGTTTCCATTTCACAAGAACAAGGTTCATAAGTAGAAATATCAATAACAAGGGCCTGGCATGTTGGTCTCTCCTTCATTAGGCACTGTCCATATACTCTAGAAATTCTTGCCACTCTATGAGAGATTGTAGCAGGGCTCCCCAGGGTGGAAATTCAATATACCACCAGTTATTGTGTGGGTTTCAACCCACGAAGACAACAGTAAATGACCAAATGAACACGTTCATATCCAATAGAGGCATGCCCCAAGTGCACCCCTCCATCATCAACACCCTGCACCAGTAATCCTCTCCTGCTACAGTTGCAACCTTCTGCAATACAAAACTTCCCCCAAAACAAAGTCAAATAAAATAATAAAATAAAATATAAAATAAAGACATTAAAACTTTTGCCTTGTGCCTTTCATCACTGTAATATTTGTAATTTTTATGTATGTTGACAATTTTTATGTTTTTTTCTTTATTTTCCAAGAGGCTTTAGGTTACAGAAAAGTCACATAGAAAATATAGGGGACTGCAAAGCCCCAGGATGTGTATATCCATTGCGGGTGATGTCCCACACTGATGAAGGATGTTGGTGTGGGATGTTGTGGGAGGTGTGGGAGGTGGGGAACATGGGAGTCCCTGTAATTTCTGAGTAATAATTAGACAATCTAAGCACCTTTAAAAAGTATATATATAAAATAACATTTATGTAAGAAAATGCACATATATGCATATGTATTTATATATCATTTTACAAATATTGGTATGTACAGTGAAAAATCTTGATTTTTATGAACAATAAAAAATTAAAAATAAATAAATAAAAAATAAAATATAGTGGATTCTCATATGCCCCAGCCCCCAACATCCTTCCCTACCAATAACATCTTACATGATTATGGTACATTTATTACAATTGATGAACAAATATTGAAAAATTGCTATTAACTTTCATCAATGGTTTACATTATGGTTTACATTTTGCACTGTACATTTTTCTAGTTTCTCACAAAATGTATGATTGTCAATATCCATCAATGCAAGATCATGCAGAACAATTCCAATGCCCCCAAAATATCCTATGTTCCACCCTTCTTCCCCCCTCCCATCTGAAATTATGTGATCCAGTAAGTTTCAATTTTTCAATAATAAGTTTCATATTTACACACATTAATATTGAGGGCGTGATATACTGGTTTATTTTCTTTTATTAGGATTGTCTATGTACTTGAGAGATATGTGCACCTCTATTTGGGAATGTAATAGGACTGCTCATAATGGGAGTTAAAAATTTTCTTGCTTATTGTGTGGGTTTCCACCCACTGAGATAACACATTATGATGAGGTAAACAAATTCATATTCTCTAGAAGCATATCTCAGGTGCAACCTTTCCCACATATCCTCCCCAAAAATGCCCTGCACCACAGACCCTCCTTTGCCATCTTTGCCAAAAGATTATCCCCACCAATGTAATTTCAAACGTAGACTGACAAATACACAGATTTCACCTGTTCCTCCCTCCAGCCCTCACCTGGTTCCATGGATAGACCAATCCAACATCCTCACCCTGATTACACTCACATCATTACACCCCCATCACCCCTATCCACTGCCAAATAACACTGGTCTACCTTTTCAAGGTTCTTGTCCATATTGAGCATCAGATCACCACACTCTACTCAATTTTTGTCTCCTGATAACCCATCTTCCAGACCCTAGAACTGAGAGTATGCTTGATACGTTTAGGTCATATCAGTGAGGCTATGCAATATTTGTCCTTTAGTGACTGGCTTACTTCCCTCAATATAAGTTCATCAAGATTCATTCATTTTGTCACATGTGTCAATATTTCATTCCTTCTTACAAATGAGTAATATTCCATTGTATATATATACCACATTTTGCTTTCAATTAATTTGTTGATGGACACTGGGTTGCTTCCAACTTTTGGCAATAGTGAATAATGCTGCTATGAACATTGGTGTACAAATATCTGTTCATGTACCTGCTTTCAATTCTTCTGGATATATACCCAGCAGTGGCATTGTTGAATGATATGACAATTCTATAGTTAGTTTCAGAAGTAACCGCAAAGCTGTCCTCCACAATGACTGCACCATTCTACATTCCCAGCAGTAGTGGATGAGGTTTACCTTTCCTCTCATCCTCTCCAACACTTAGAGTTCTCTGTTTTGTGTTTTTTTTTTTTTGATAGCCACCCATCTAATAGATGTAAGATGACATCTCATTGTAGTTTTGATTAGCATTTACCTAATAGCTAGGGATGCTGAGCATCTTTTCATATACTTTTTAGACGTTTGTATTTTCTTTTTGGAAAAGTATGTATTCAAACCTTTTGCCCATTTTAAAAAGCATTGTTTGTCTTTTTATTTTCCACATGTAGGATTTCTTTATATATGCTAGCTATTAGCCCCTTGTTGGATAAGTGTTTTCCAAATATTATCTCCCATTGTGTATACTGTCTTTTTACTTTCTTGACAAACTCCTTTAACATGTAAACGTTTTTAATTTTGAGGTGGTCCCATTTACTGTTTTTTTTTCTTTTATTGCTTGCATTTTGGGTGTAAAGTTTATGAAACTATTTATTATTACAAGGTCTTTTAGATGGTTCCCTACATTATGTTCGCAGAATTTTAGGTCTTGGCTCTTATATTTAGGTCTTTGATCTATCCTATGTTAATTTTTGTATAGGGCATGAGACTGTGATCCCCTGTCATTCTTTTCGATATAGATATCCAATTCTCCCAACACCATTTGTTGAAGAGCCCATTCTGTCTCAGTTGAGTGGACTTGGTGGCCTTGTTGAATATAATTTGACTGCATGTGTGATGATGTATATCAGAACTCTCAATTTGGTTCCAATGGTCAGTACTCCTATCCTTGTGCCAATACCTTGCGATTTTGGCCAATTTAGCCTTATAGTATGCTGTAAAGTCAGGTAACATGATTCTTCAAATTTCATTTACCTTTTTCAATATGATTTAGCCTTTTGGAAGCCCCTAGCCCCTCCAAATAAATTTCATAATTGGCTTTTCCAATTCAGCAAAAATTGCTGTTTTAATTTTTCTTGGGATTGCATTAAATCTGTAAATCTATTTGAGTAGGACAGACATCTTAATAAGGTTTAAACTTCCAATCCATGAATATGGAATATTCTTCCACTTATTTAAGTCTTTTTTAATTTCTTTTAACAAAGTTGTGTTGTTTTCTGTGTACAAGTCCTTTACAGCTTTAGTTAAATGTATTCCAATATATTTGATTCTTTTAGTTGCTAATATAAGTGGATTTTCTTTTCTTGATTTCTGCCTCATATTGCTCATTATTAATGTACAGAAATGCTACTGATTTTACATGTTAATCTTATATCCTACCAGCTCTAGAAGCTTTGTTTAGATTTCTGCGTGTTTTCTATGTATAGGATCATGTCATCTACAAATAGTGAAATATTAATTTCTTCCTTTACAATTTGGAAATCCTTTATTTCTTTCTATTGCCTAAATGCTCGAGTTATTACTTACAACACAATGCCAAAAAAACACACTAGATTTTAAAAGGCTAAAAAAAAAAAATGAAAAAAGGTCTATCATGTATATGTAAACAATAAGTAAATCAATTTTGCTTAGTGATATAACACAAAATAGAATCAAAGAAAAGGACATTATATAAGACAAAATAGGATACTTCATAATGTTATAAAGTTATATTCCATAATGAATAAAATTTATGAATATATTTGCACAAAATAAAACAACATCATATATGTAAAACAAAGTATAGGAGATGCAAGAAAAATTTGAAAAACACTAATATTGCAATATTTTAATATACTACTCTAAGTGCATTTAAGCAATTATACAAAGCTAGATATGAATATATGGTCTAAACAAAATAATGAATAAGTGTATAAAGTATTAAAAGGAAATAAATGTTACTAAAACACTGATAATCCAGGATACACCTTCTTTTCAAAAATATTTACAACTTTCACAAAAATTAATCACATATAAAGGCAGAGTGAAAAAAACAATATGTTCAATAAGGGACAGATAACATAAACACTCTTTGACCACAATGCAATAATGCTAGAAAATAAAAATGAAATTAATATAGAAAAGGCCTACCCCCTGGAAATTTTGAAACCTTTTATTAAATAGTCTTTTGTTAAAGGGTAAATACAAGGTGACTTTAGACAATTTCAGGAAAGTAATGATTACAAAAACACTACATATCAGAATCTATAGGAAACATTAAAATCAATTGTGATGGTTGTTGCAGTTGGGCAGTTTGATGCAATTATGAATTCCAAAAATATAATTGGATCATGCTTATAAACTGATCTGTTAATCTGGGCATGATTAAGTTATGATTAGGGCATTGACTGGGCATTGAGCCCCACCCCTTTGGTGGGTGGGGAATCAAATATAAAAGGCAAGGCAAAGGACAGAGGAAGCAGTTTTTGAGAAGCAGTTTTGATGTTGGAGTGAAGGCCCCAGGAGAAGAGAAGTGAGCTGTTTGCCTGATAGTCTGCAGCTGACCTTGTGGAGGAACCAGAAGAGCTAAGCCCAGAGAGAAACACAGCCCCAGGAAGAGAGGAACCCAAGAAGCCTGAACCCTGGCAAATGTCAGCAACTGTCTTGCTCCAACACGTGGCAATGGACTTTGGTGAGAGAAGAAACTTAACGTTTTATGGCCTGGTATCTGTGGACTTCTACCCCAAATAAATACCCTTTATAAAGACCAACCCATTTTTGGTATATCACATTAGCACCCCTTTGGCTGACTAATACAATGGTTAAGCTAATGTGTCAACTTTGCTAGGTAATTGTGCCCAATTGTTTCTTCAAGCAGGCACTGGGCTAATTATAATATAAGGACATTTATTGGCTTTAATAATCAGTGCGTTTCATGCACAGCTGGCTGTATTAGTCAGCAAAAGGTGTGCTGAAGAAAATACCAGAAATATGTTGGCTTTGTTAAGGGTATTTATTTGGGGTAGAAGCTTACAGTTACCAGGCCATAAAGCATAAGATACTTCCCTCACCAAAGTCTATTGCCATGTGTTGGAGCAAAATGGCTACTGACATTTGTGAGGGTTCAGGCTTCCTGGGTTTGTCTCTTCCCAGGGCTTGCTTCTCTCTGGGCTCAGCTCCTCTGCTATTGCCACAAGTCCAGCTATATACTATCAGGGAAATGGCTTTTTTCTCTTCCCAGGGGCCTTTTCTCTTTTCTCATGACCAAGCTCCTCAGTGTGCTTACTTCCTGGGTCTTCAGCTCAAAAACTCCAACTCCCTTCTCTGTGGTGTGGTTTCTCTCTGATTCCCCACCCACAAAGGAGGTGGAGACTGAATGTCCTATTGATGTGGCCCAATCAAAGCCTTAATCATTATTTAATCAGGTAAAAGTAAAACCTCTGAATCCAATACACTCTAATATGCCAAGAGGAAAAGACCAGTTTACAAACATAATCCAATATTTCTTTTTGGAATTCATCAATAATATCAAACTGCAGTACTCCACCCTCTGAATTCCAAAAAAGCATTACATTTAAAAAAAACAACTTAAATCAGTAACAATGCTGAGTACAAAATCATCTCATAGTCAGTTTAAAGAAATAGTTTGTCTTGGGGCAATGTCCCATCTGCTGTAGACCTCTGAAACTTACAAAATCATTTATCTGCTTCCAATACACAAATAGACAGACAAAAGATAAACATTTTAATTATAATAATGAGAAATTTGCAGGGAAACATGAGTCATGTGTCCTTTACACTTCAGTAAACCCACAGGACATGCTTCATTAGATGTCAAAGAATGGGACTCATTCTTAAGATGATGGTTTCTTTTCCATAAGGCCTCATGGGGACCTACTTTCCACAAGCTTGCCCAATGGCCATTTTCTTGTTTCCACCATCGTCAAGCATCTGGGTGTCAACCAAGCTCTAGGTCATCCTACAAGTGCATTGGGGTGATTGCCAAACCTTACCCCAATTTTGGGTTATAATCTTCACCCCCTTAGTACAGTGAAGTGAAAAGAACATAGTCCCTAGCCTTTGGCATACCAGCTCAACCCTCTCAGAGCAATAAGTTGACCACAGGCCTTCCCTAGTCCATGGGGGACAGGTCTATCCCTCTCAGACTTATGGGGTACTGACCTGAATCATCATAATCATTGAGGAATGTGGTCCACACTCTCTGTATGCTGGGGTGGCAGAACTCCCCAAACATCGGGTGGGAACATCCACCCTCTTCAACTGCCAAGGCAAACTCACCTTCTCTGTACACATGGATGGGGTTCCTCTCTTGACCCAAGGTGATGTCTTAATTCCAGATCTCAGCTTCCATGATTTTCCTCTTACAACTGTTTCTCCTTCAATCTCTCCTTGCCCTGCCCCTTTTAGCCATGCTGACAGGGGTTTTGTTCATACAGCTCTCTCAAAAAGCTTGTTGGTTAAGCCTGCAAGAATCAAGGGTCCAAATTAGCAGAGAGTAAGATTTCACACAAGTCTTTCCCATATAACTGCATATTCAATCCTGATTTATAAGTTCCAAGTTTAGTTAAGTCCTCAGATGGGGTACTATCATCTGGGAGCTTGATTTCCAGAGGCTTGGAATTTCCAGAATCAGTTTCTGGTTTCTTTGTGCCCAACAGTTCAGTCTTCAGCTTATTTCTCTCATCTAGCATTTTGCTATAAGCTGCAAGGAGAAGCCAAGCCAAATCCTCTGAGTTTACTTTGGGAAGTTCTGCAGTCAAATTCTGTCTTCCATAAAATATCAGGAGTTAATAATCTTGCTAAGTTCTCTATGATTTTAAAACAGGGATCACCTTTCCTCCAGTTTCAATAATAGTTTCATCATTTACCTCTAAGTCATTGTAAAAAGTCTCTTTAGCATCCTTATCCCAACCAAAGTTCTCCACAAAGCAATTTCCACCTTATCTATGAAGCATCTCACTATTCCTCCAAAAAATACCCCTTACCCATTTATAAAACCATTTCACCATTTCGGTAATTGCAAAAGCATGACCCCACTCCTGGTACCAAATTCTGAATTAGTCAGCCAAAGGGGTCCTGATGCAAAACAACAGAAATCTGTTGGCTTTTATAAAGGGTATTTATTTGGGGTAGAAACTTTCAGTTACCAAGCCATAAAGTATAAGTTACTTTCCTCACCAAAGTCTATTGCCACATGTTGGAGTAAAATGGCTGTTAAAGTCTGTGAGGGTTCAGGCTTCTTGTGTTCCTCTCTTCCCAGAGTGTGCTTCTTTCTGGACGCAGCTCCTTTGATATTGCCACAAGTCCAGCTGTTTACTATCAGGAAAATGGCTTTTTTCTCTTCCCGCGTCCTTTTCTGTTTTCTCATGACCAAGTTCCTCTGTGTGCTTATTCCTGGTTCTCCAGCTTAAAAACCCCAACTCCCTTCTCTGTGGTGTGGTTTCTCTTTGAGTCCACCCACACCAAGGAAGCCAGGACTGACCATCCTACTTTGATGTGGCCCAATCACAGACTTAATCATTATTTAATCAAGTAAAAGTAAAACCTCTGAATCCAATACACTCTAATATGCCCAGAGGAAAAGACCAGTTTACAAACATAATCCAATATTTCTTTTTGGAAATCATCAATAATATCAAACTGCTACAATGGCTGATTACATCCACAATCAACCAGGGAGGGTCTCATCAGCAATGAGTGATGTTTTATCTCATCTGTTGAATGCCTTAAAATGGGAAGTGATTTCTTCATTCAGAGAGAATTTCCCAGCTCATTTTTGGGCAGCCAATATCTCCCTGAAACTCAAGGACCTTCTTTGGAATTTCAATGGAGTACCTGGTTTGTAGATTGCCTGTGGAACCTGGAGTTGTGCATTCCCATGGTCATGTGAGAGACTCTTATAAAATCTCACACTATTTCCAGATATTTCCTGTTGATTCTGTTTCCCCAGAGAACCCTGACTAATAGAGTTTGGTACCAAGCATGATTATTTAGGAACAGAATCTTAAACATGAGATAACTGAGGCGGTTCTGGGAGTTCTGCAATTGGCTTTCTACTCTAATTGGAGTTAATGGTGCTAATGACCCCCTTTCCAATAATGAAGAGCTCACTAATCATTCATGGGGTGAGTTGGCAATAGAGGTAGGCAAAATCTTAACAGAGATTTGTGGAAAGAAAAGGTATAATGATGTTGGCTTGCTTCTTCTAGATACTCTGGATACAATTACAAAAGAAAGAGATGAGCTAAAGGCTTCAAATTTACATCTTAAATTTTACTTGAATGATGTGAAAGTTTCTACATATGCTCGGAAAGAAAATCTTGTTTCATGGAGCAACAGGCTTGAGATATCTGAGAAACAAACTCCGACTAACATTGTATAATTAGCAGAGTTACAAAGGAAACTAAAATCTCAACCTGTTGCAGTTGTTCAGTTTGATGTAATTATGAATTCCAAAAATATAATTGAATCATGCTTGTAAACTGATCTGTTAATCTGGGCATGATTAAGTTATGATTAGGGTGTTGACTGGGCCACGTCAGTAAGGCATTGGGCCCCACCCCTTAGTGGGTGGGGAATCAAATATAAAACACATGGCAAGAACAGAGTTGAAGCAGTTTTTGAGAAACAGTATTGATGTTGGAAAGGAGGCCCCAGGAGAAGAGAAGCGACCTGTTCACCTGATTGTCTACAGGTGACCTTGTGGAGGAAACAGGAGCTAAGCCCAGAAAGAAATGCAGCCCCGGGGAAGAGAGGAACCCAAGAAGCCTGAACCTTGGCAAACGTGGGCAGCTGTCTCGCTCTAACACATGACAATGGACTGTGGTGAGAGAAGAAACTTAACGCTTTCTGGCCTGATATCTGTGGACTTCTACCTCAAATAAATACCCTTTATAAAGACCAACCCATTTTTGGTATTTCACATTAGCACCCCTTTGGCTGACTTATACACAACCCCATATGGTATCTGTGGTTAAAGTGAAGGCATTGATTGGAAAGATTTAGAACCCCAATGTTTGGGATGCGGACATGTGAAATGATGATAATATTGGTGGGGAGGTTGGAAAACTAAATTCTGCTGAGAATTTAGCAAATAAACCTGTGATGGCCTGCCCTGTGGACACCACACTTTGTCAATCTTGTATCACTCAGCCTCCAGCCTGCCCCAGGGATCAGACCTCCTTCCAGCCCAGAGAAGGGTACCAGCCAAACTAAAGGCTGCACTGCCCAGACTCTCGTCTGCCCCAGGGAGTCTGGATCGCCTCTCAACCCTGAAGGTACCAGCCTAACTCCAGCATGCACTGCCTAGCCTCCTGCCTGCCCCAGGGAGTCTGGACCTCTTCCCAGCCCTGAGGCAAGCACAAGTCCAACTCCAGTAAGGACTACCCAACCTCCAATATGCCCTGAGGAATCTACCTTTCAACCCCTACCTGAGGAGATTAATCCTGTCTCACCAGAAGGAAATGAAAAGGAATGCCCTGAGGTCAGTAGCTTGCAAGATATTTCTATTCCTTCTCCTTACCCACCCCTACCTCCCCTCTTCTCTTCAAAACCTATTACTAGACTAAAATCAAAACAAGCCCCCAAAGGTGAAATACAAAGTGTGACCCATGAAGAAATATAATATACTCTGAAAGAACTACATGAGTTTTCCAGCTTATATACACAGAAATCAGGGGGGAAATCTGTGGGAATGGATACTAGGGTATGAGATAGTGTTGGAAGGAATATAAAAGTAGTTCATGCTGAATTTATTGATAGAATTCTGCTAAGGAGAAATTTTGGATTCAACACTGTAGCTCAAGGGGTTAGAAAGAGTTCTAAACGTTTTTTGCATTACTTACTGAAACATGGACTGAAAGATGGCCCAGCATGTCTGAGGCAGAGATGCCCAGTTTGCCCTGGTATAAAGTAGAAGGGGGAATTCAAAGGCTTAGAGAGATTGGAATTCTAGAATTGATTTACAATTTAAGACCTGCAGGAAAGTCCAGAGGGCACACCTTTGACCAGCACTGTGAGGAATAAATTCAAAATAGTATGAGTTGCATAAGGTTATGACATTGCCTAATAGATCATAGGGTATCTAACAATGAAATCATTGAGCAGTCTACTAAATTTCTTCTGTATCAGTATAAGCAGAAGTGTTCTAGGTCAAGTGAACAAAACCCTAACTCAAAGTACAGACGAAGAGAATCTTGGCTACTTAATCAATTCCCATT
>JAQZBX010098242.1:0-11612 GCA_029593785.1 Cabassous unicinctus | reverse complement strand
GCTTGTGCTCACTGCGTCCATTTGCTGTGTGTTTTTCTGTGTCTGCTTGTCTCCCTTTGCTGCGAGGTCTTGCTGCATCAGCTCACCGCGCTGCGTGGGCCGGCCTGCCTTCACCAGGAAGCCCCGGGAATCGAACCCGGGGCCTCCCATATGGTAAACGGGAGCCCTATCGATTGAGCCACATCCACTTCCCATCCAAGGAAGATTTTTATGAACTCCCCAGGAGAAACTGGCTGGCTGAAATAAAGATAGAAATTCTTCTGATTGCTGAAATCATCAATTCTCCCTTTAAGGCTTTCAGCTGATTGGATGAGACTTCTCTCAGTGCTGAAAGCAGTCTTCTTTGGTGATTGTAGATGTCATCAGCCATACATGCAGCCAACTGACTAATGATTCAGGTCCATAAAATATCCTCAGAGTGATACAGTCAGGCCAGTGATTGCTTGACCAGACAACTGGACACTGTATCCCAGCCAAGCTGGCACATGAACTTCGGCCACCACATTCTGGAGGCTAGAGGTCTGAACTCAAGGTGTCAGAAGGGCTCCACTCCCAGTAACGGTTCTGGGAGCAGGGGGTGGGGATCCTTCCTTGCCTCTCCCAGCATCTGGTGGCCACTGGTGTTCCCTGGCTTGTGGCAGCATCACTTCAGCCTCTGCCTCTGTCTTCACGTGGGCTTTCCCCCTGTGTACCCCTCTTCTTATTAGGACCTCAGTCACTGGGTTTAGGGCCCACCCAAATCCTGCATGACCTCATCTTAACTTAATTACGTCTGCAAAGACCCTATTTGCAAACAAGGCCGCAGGCTGAGTTTCCGGGTGGACCTGAATTTAGGAGGCACACTACTCAACCCACTGCACTGGGCCTGGGCCCCCCGCTGCCTGCAGAGGGGGCTGGCAGGGAGAGCTCTGAGGCTCCCTCTAGTCTGAGACTCTCTGAGATACAGGTGCAGGGTGAGAAGAAGGCAGAGAAGAGAGCACAGAGGTGAGTCAGGGTGGGCCTCACGGGCGGTGAGAGCTGGTTAGGGCTGGGGAGACCACGAGGTACAGGAGCTGCGTAAGTGAAGATGTGGAAGGGGGACGGCACACAGCGGGTAACAGTAAATCCTGGCTGCCTTCTACTTAGACAGAGCCGTGGAAAACAGTTACTATCTCCAGTGGGAATGAACTATATTCCCTACCCAGAGGGCAGTTCTTGGGAAGGGGACATGAAAACACCTGGATGAAGATGATGGGGCATCTCTGCTCTCTCATTTTCGTGGTTTTGCCGAGCCCTGGTCATGCGAACGTGCAGTGAGTTAGTAATGAAAAGCAGCCCGTCTGGGGAGTTCCTGGAGGGAGAGCCCCCCGCGCCCCCCACCCAATTCCTGGCTGGAAGAGCCCTTCCCCTGGAAATGTTCAGGAGCAGGGAGCTTCTGTTCACCCCCAGCCCCCTCACTATGTGGTGTGGGGGACCCCCCATCCCTCTTTCTCTCCCCAGTGCTTCCTCTGGAGAGGCAGCTCCATGAAGCCGCCCGGCGGAACCACATCGGGAAGATGAAGGAGCTAATCGGGAGGAGAGTGAACGTCAGGGCCAGGAACCAGGTGTGTAAGGAGCTCCTCCCCGCAGGGTAGCGCCATGGTGACAGCACCACGTGTATGAGGGTTGTAATTGAGCCGGAGCAGGCGCATTTGCACGCGGTCCGGGGCCTGGGGGAAGGTGGCAGGAGGGGTGGTCCACAGCCTTGCTAGGGAAGGGGCAGAGGGAGAAGCCGTTCCTTGTGGTGGGCGACATGGGGATAGCCCCGGGCACCACATAGGGTAGCCCCTTCCTGCCCTGGGCTTTTGGCTGTCAGGAGCTTCTTAGAGGAGATGCCAGGGCCTGGTTGGGTGGTTAATGGAGGCTAAAGGTGGTGGAGGCAGGATTTCTGACTGCAGCAGAGGCTGCACTGTCTGGGGCTAAGCGGCAGAGGTACAGCTTGGGGCTTCAGAGCTGCCTGGGGCTCAGTAACAGTGACAGTAAGTCTAGAGTGTGTCTGGTGCCCTTTGGTTTTCGGAACACTTGCCCATTTATATCCCGATGGTCCTTGCTCCCTCCTTGAGAGGTGGCAAGAGCAGGAAGTATTAGTCCTGTTAATAGTTCAAGGCCGGCACAGAGGGGGGCAGTAAGCCACTTTAGGTCACACAGCATGTTATTGGTGCTTGGAGCCTTGGTTTCAATTCCTGGATGAGCACTTGTGAGAGAACATGTACTTGTAAAGTAATAAGATGCTAAAGGGAGAAGGACCCTTTTACTCACAGACTCATTCATTCATTCATTCATTCACTCATTCATTATTTATTAAGGGCTACTCTGCCCGGCACTGTGCTAGGTGCTGGGGATGGAGCACCATGCATGACAGCGTTGCCTGCCCTCAGGGAGCCAGTAGTCTGGTGGGGGAGGTCAGGCGTTAAACAGAGAGTCTCACAATTTATTTCCATTTTGCTGAGTTGCTGGGAAAGCAGGTGGGGGATGGCCGAGTTGCCCAGTCTGGAGGGGCCAGGGAAGGCTTCCTGAGGAAGTGACGCTTTTGCAGGAAGGTGGAGGATGAGTCAGGTGAAGAAGGCAGTGCTCCAGGCAGAGGGAACAGCACTGCCGAAGCCCTGAGGAGGGAAGGAACAGGCCCAAAGAGGGGACAGGACTTGCCTGAGGCCGCCCAGCAAGTCAGTGTTCCCTTTTGTCGTGCCTTCATAAGCTGAAAACTCCAGGGGGCAGTGGGCCTGTGCTTCAGATGTCCCGAGGGTGGTCTGGGAATGGGGTGAGCTGGCAGTCAGGCCCCTGAGGCCCATTTGGAGGGAAGAAGGGCACAGAACCCAGGCACTCAGATATCCCCTGGGGACTTGGAAACTCTTTTGAGATCCTAGGATTATTAAGCAATCCCTGGTGATTAGTTTGTTTCTTGTGGGTTGGAGGGAGGATGCAGTGGCTCAGACAGCAGGAAAGGAGACTGTGCAGGAAGCAGGCCCAGAGGGGGTGGGGGGGCAGCATGAAGAAGGGGTTCTGCCTGGTCCTTAGGAAATATACATGGAAGTATTAAGCGTTTCGGGAGCATGATATATGCAACCTACCCTCAAATGTTTAGAAGGTAGATAGATATAACTAATGTGGTAAAATATTAAAAGTTGGTAAATCTGGGTATCTGGGTAGGGAGTATTTTGGAGTTCTCTGCATTGGTTTTGCAACAAAATAAAAGTTGAAAATAAAAAAGGGGGATTCTGCTTGAAGAATGCATAGGCATCTCCTCCCCACTGCCCCTTACTTACCCAGGAAATAATCACAGCCACTCAGAGAGAGGGAACAAGCCGGGTGTCGAAGGGCTAACTGGGGACAGGGTCTGTGGAGCGTGGCATGAGGGGCAGGCAAGACCCTTGAGGAGCATTCGTTTCTAGCTCATTTTCTCATTGAGGGCCCTCTGGGCACCTGGACACAGAGGAACAAGGCACAGCTGAGCCCTGAGCCACTAGCAGTGGGAGGCAGTTCCCACAATCCAGAGAGGTCAGGTTGGGGCAGGGGTATGTCAAAGGAAGGAGTCTGCCCTGGGGCGGGGGTGGGAGGAAGGGAGGCCTGCAGGAGTCCTCACCAAGGAGGAGATGCTAAGCCTGAAGCATCTCCTGAATGAGAACTTGCTAGGTGAGTGACAGAGGGAAGGGCATTTGGGCCCCTGGAACAGCAGGTGCAAAGGCTCAGAGGTATGAAATCACATGGCTATCTCAGGAATCTCCAGGTCATTCAGTGTGATGGTGGTGGAGAGGGAAAAGGCAGAAGAGGTGGACAGGGGCTATATCATTGAGAGGCTCAGAGGTTATGGGGTTGCTTAGGTCATGGAGTCAGGTCTCAAGTCCAGGCCTCTTGATCCACAGTTTATTTATACTTACTGTGCACTTATCGCTTGCCCACAGGGTTCTCGTCCTCATGGGGCTCCTGTTCTAGTGGGGCAGATGGGCACTACACAAGTAAAAAAACAAGCCCCATCATCTCAGGTCATGGTATGACCTATGAAGAAAATAAGCAGAGTACTGGAACAGGATGGGGCCTGCTTCAGATGGAGCACCCAGTAAGGGCCTGTCTGAGGAGGGGATGTTGGAGCTGAGAGCTGGGTGTTGAGAAGGAGTCAGCCATCTGGTTGCCTTTCAGAGGGAACAGCAAGGAGAAAGGCTTTGAGGTGGAAGTTGACATTTCTGAGAAGCAGAAAGCAAAATGGTATGGCTGGAGTGGGGCGAGTACCAGGAGAGAAGCGTGTGGGAGGTGGGCGGTACCAGGCATGTAGGACCTCATGGGCCCTGGGGTTCAGAGTTTGTCCCAGGAGCAGTGGAATGCTTGAAGGGTTTCAGGTGGGGACTGCTGGGCTCCGTTATTGTGTTTTATTACATTCACTGCTGCTACTGTTGTTTGGAGGAGGAGGAGGGGCCCAGAGTGGCGCCCAGTCCCCAGCCAGCTGGTCACCAGAGCCAGCCAAGTCCCGTTCTGCCTGCAGACCAGCTGTCAGGGCAGGGAGGGGGCAGGTGTGGGGGGCGGCCAGGCTGTGGGTGCCTGACGGCTCTCCTCTCCCTCCTGGCAGGTGGGCAGGGTGGCCCTGCACTGGGCCGCGGGTGCGGGGCACGAGCAGGCTGTGCGGCTGCTCCTGGAACACGAGGCTGCTGTGGACGATGAGGATGCGGTAAGGGGTCCCGCATGGGGGCGTCTGTGTGTGCTTGCGCCTATCTGCCTGTCTGGGGTGGGGGAGGCCAGCTGAGCTATCTCTGCGTCTATGAGCCAACGGTCCTTGCTGAGGTTGCCATGGATACGCAGCTGCACAGGTGCAGGGTGGGCGGGGAGTCACAGTATTCAGGGCCAGTGACATCCCTGCACAGTGATAAAGGTCTCTCCATTATCCAGGGCCTGTCAGTTCTCAGAAACCCTTTTCAGTCTCTCGTGATACTGTGTGAACAAGAGGGAGAGATATGGGCTGTAGAGCAGATAATTGGATGGACTGATAAAGGCCTGATTAATGAAGCCACCAGGAGGAAGGTCTCTCATGATGTGCCACAGGGCTCTGCCCTGGCTAACACTTTAATCTATGATTTGGATTAAGACTGACAGTCTTCAGTGCTCCCTCTCAGCAATGTGCTGCCTGCCAATTTGTTGGCAAGACAAAGGGCTGAATCTGACAATGATATCTGGCAGGGATTCGTTTAAGGGCCTAAATTTATATTTTAGAAAAATTATAGTCTTTGCTGTACAGATATAGTTGTCTAGGAAATACTTTTCTTTGTTCCGACTTCTCTTCCAGGCTCCACTGAAAGGGGGGTTGATGACAAGTTGGAGTTGGCATCTCATTTCAAGCAGTTCTGGAAGCAGAATGTCTAGGGTCCTTAGTCTGAGTTTTCCAGTGAAACACTGGAGCTTCTTGCATTGGCCCTTTACCTTTAAAGATCCCCATTATCACCACCTCACTCTGTTATTTCTTCTTTCAGGGGCTGAGTGAGAAAAGTAGACATGAAGGGGACCCTGAAGAGAGAGTCTTTGAATAAATCCTCTTTGGTTCTTTTTTTTTAATTTTTAAATTTTAATTAAAAAAATTTTTTTTTGAGGATGTATCGGGGATTGAACCCGGGACCTTGTTCATGGGAAGTAGGCACTCAACCACTGAACTACACCTGCTCCCCATCTCTGGTTCTTTTGCTAGCAGCAATAAATGCATTTTGAAAAATAAGGAGGCTGGTGGTGATGCCTACTTTCCTAACAGGAGGGTGGAGGAGACACAGTGAAGAAGGAAGGTCCTGCTATTAGGGCAAGGTCTCTAGTGATGTGCCACAGGGCTCTGTCCTAGATGGTTCCTGGGAACTATGCAGTGGAGATGCTGATCCAGGACCATGAAGTATCCCTGGGGCTCCCATTGGCAGGAGGCTCAGGCTCCCATGACTCTCCTCCCCAGCCTGAGCCTTGATGGTCTGTTCCCGCTCCTGTGGGCTCCTCCCTCTGGACTCTGCTCTGTGCTTCTCCATTCCCTCCTCCTCTGGCCAGTCCATCTGTTACTGATATCCTACCAGGTGCTGAGCTCTGAGCCAGTGCTGGGTCTCCCAGCCTCTTTGGCTCTAGTAGAAACCAGCTCCAGTCCCCATTTAAGGATCTGTGGCAAGTCCAACACCCTTCCAAGATTTTAGAAGGGAGGGCTTAGATTCTTGTCACTGCTGGCTCTTATGTCCAGCTTCTGCTCAATTTTTGCCAACTTCTTGGTATTTTGCAAATAGTCCTTTGTCTCCACCCTGGTGTCACCCCAAACATGGAAATCAATCTTTTTCCTGTTTCCACAGAGACCCCATTAACACATGGCCTTTGGTGTGGGATGGGCTTTCCAAAATAAGAGATGGAGGAGAATTACACCACATGAAAACAACATAAAAGTCATAAAATCCTGTTTTACATTCCTGTTTTCAAAGTTCCATGGCCCTCTCCTTGTCTTGGGCCCCAGCCTTTGCTCTCCCACCTCTTCAATGCTGTCCTTATCTGTCCCCACTCCCCACCTCCAAATTCCTGCCCATTTCTAAGGCCAAGCAGTGAAACTCTCTCTTTGGATGCTCAGGTGCCTGCGGCATTTTACCTTTCAACCCAACCACTTGTCAAGGCTTTTACCCAAAGACAGTCCCTCCCTAAGAGGAATTCTGTGCCAGCCATTAAGACCCCTTTTTCCTGGCACTCCTCACAAAGGCTCCTTGTGGAGCCAGGCGGGAGACAGCTGTGGTCCAGAGTGCTCCATGCAGAGGCCTGGGGTGGGTGCCCTCCCCACCAGGGGTCCAGGCTGGGAGACTGGGGCTGATTCAGAAGGCCTGGCAGCTGGCCAGCCCTGCCCTTCTGGCTCCATGCCCCAGGCAGCTTGGAGTGGGCTGGGGTGGGGGGCACCTTAGCTCTCCTTGAGCTGGGCTCTGCATTTCTGCTCCCAGCTGGACTTCTGAAGCATTTACCACGCTTGGCCTGCTCCTCACGCTTTGGCCCATCACACTGAGGCCACGCCATAGGCTCATTCTGTGCAAGATGGGCCTTTAACCTCACCAGGGGGCCTAAAGCCACACATGACCCTGTCTCTGTGGGATAATATGTTCTGGTTTATGGACACCTGACTTACAGACACACTTTGGGGGTGCCATTGTAAACTGGAGGTAGACAGCATAGCCTCTAGGCCAAAGGTGGTGATGGTCCCCCAGTTCTGCTCAGACCCCACCCGGTGCACCACACCTAAGGAGAAACAGTGAAAAACCATCCCAAGGAGGGTGGCTGACCGTCGATGCATCCTGGGGGGTGCTCTTCACAGAGAACGGAAGACTCAGGAGTGGTGGGGGCAAGGGCTGCCCTCAAATGCAGAACCTCACGAGGCCTGAGGTCTAGGAAGAGCACCCTGCAAACGGGAGCTGGGGGACCCAGAGGACAGACCAGGCATATTTTCAGTTGCTCCAAAGGGCTGGTGGAGTGGAAACTACAGGGATGCAGATTTCAGTATGGCACGAGAAAGGCCTTCTGACAGTGCACAGTGTTTGACTGTGCAGTGGGTGCCTCGGGAGGGGGTGGGGGGCCGTTCCTGGACCTGCTCAGCTCTAGGCCGCATGCCTGGTGGTTAGTTGATTCTCAAATGCCAGTCCAGGGTGGAGTCTTCACCAGTCATGGCAAGTCTGAAAATAAAGACAATGTAGTGTTTTTCGTGTAGCTATATTTGGAAAGAATGTATTCTGAGATTGGTTCCTTCCAAATTTTTGGCATTAAAATGGCCTTTCTTTAAGAAACGATGGTGCGAGTAGATGGCAGCCATTCTGTTTTAAGATTTTTTTTTAACCTGAAAAGAAAAGAAAGTTGGCAATAGTGTACAGCCCCTATTAAAAGAGAAATTCCTGGTCATAAGATTTTGCAATGTGGACAGCAGGGCCCTGGCAGCACAGCCACGCCCCCTCACCTGCTTCCTCACCTCCCCTGTGTCCTCTCCCCCAGTTTGGGATGAATGCGCTTCTCCTGTCTGCCTGGTTCGGCCACTTACGGATTCTTCAGATCCTGGTCAACTCCGGGGCCAAGATCCACTGTGAGAACAAGGTAAGGCCTCAGCTAGCAGCCTCCCTGCCTCTGCCTACCCCTTGGTTTCCTCTATTCCCTGTCTGGTCTTTTCTTGTGTCCCCACCTGTCCCCACCCACCTTCCTCCTGCCCCCAGATGCAGCTGCCTGCTCCCACTTGCTGCTCCTGCCCCACTTGCCACCTGCTGCCCCTGCCTGTCCCTCTGCCCTCCCGTCCTCCACCTACCTCTGCCTGCCCCACTTGCCCTGGCCCTTTGAGATCCCTCCTGAGGCCTCTGCTAGGTCTGAGCTCAGGCCTGGGAAGCTGGGACCTTCAGCTGCTCCCTGTGGGGCTGGGAGAAGGGCCTGGGAGTGCCTCCTCCATCAGTAGGAAAGCCTGGGATCCTCTTTCTTCTGTTCCCCCCCACACACACGCACACTATTCTGGGATGTTGTGACAGTCCTGAGCCCTCTGGCCAGATTCCTTATTTACAGAAGAGGAATCCAAGCACCAGGCTGATAGGGCAGTCGGGAAGGTGAGATGGGAGAGAGCGAGGGCCCTGCTCCACCGCCCTGCTGGCCCTGCCTCCCTGCGGTCAGTGTGTGGGTGAAAGGAGCACAGGCACCACTTACCAAATTTGGGGGCCTTCAGCGAGTTACTGTAATACTGAGCTTCAGAGCCCACCTCCCAGCTAGGGGAGAAGCAAGAGCAGCGCTGAGTGTCGAGTCCTCGGCGCAATGCCTGCCGCACCAGGAGCGGCCCACTGGTGTGTGCTGTGGTGTGGGAGAGGGGCCCCTGCAGGTCAGGGTGCCTGGAATCCCTCCACTGCTGCCTCATCCCTTAGGGTCTAGTGGCCTGTATGAAGAGGCAAACCTTCAGCTAGGGGTTCTCAACCTGGGTGCTTGGAGAGAATTCAGGGGATCCGTGAACTTAGGTGGGAAACAATTACATATTTATTTTCACCAACACCTACTTGAAAATTTAGCATTTCTTACAATGATGAGTGAAGCATTGGTATTACTATGAACTTTGTCACCAATATAAGAGGCAGCTCTTTTCATATCACACTACAGTTTTTGCAGTTATCTTGAAATCCTACTTAAGCGCATCACTTATTTGAAATTATGGTAGTTATTAGACCCCCTCTAGATCTTATTGTTTGATGGATTAATAAAGAAGCACATATATTACTAGACCAGCAATTTGTTTTTGAACACTTGGATAACTCTGTTTCAGTAGAATTGGTTTCCTTTTGTAGTATGTAGAATAATGGCTCCCCAAAAATGTCTATGTGCTAATCCCCGGAACCTGTGGATATGTTACCTTATGGCAAAAGGGACTTTGCAGTGTGATTAAGGACCTCGAGATGGAGAGAGCATCCTGGATTATCCAGGTGTGTACAGTGTAATCACAAAGGTCCTTATAAGGCAGGGGTTCTTAACAAGGGGTCCGTGAGCTTGAATTGAAATTCAAATAAACACTGTTCTTGTGGGGAAGTGTTGGCGCGGGTGTGATATATTTATTAAATAATCCACAGTATAGTGTGGACTTAGTAAGGAATCTATGGTTTTCACTGGCAAAGGGTTCTGTGGAAGAAAAAAGGTTAAGAACCCCTGTATAAAGGAAAAGAGGGAGCAGGGGGGTCAGAGAAGGTGATGTGATGTAGGAAGCAGAGGTGGCACTAATGTGGGGCCATGAGCCAAGGACAGCCTCTAGAAGCTGGAAGAGGCAAGGAATCAGATCCCTCCCTAGAGCCTGCAGATGGAACACAGCCTGCCCACCCATGTTAGGCTTCAGACCTCCAAAAGTGTAAGGTAATGAATTTGCGTTGTATTTGTGGTAATTTGTTACAGCAACAATAGGAAAATAAAACACCTTTGTAAGCCTATGTATTTTGTTAAATTTTTAAAAATGTCTTTTATTTTATGCATTTAAGAACATTATTCTGAGAAGGGGTCCACCAGGCTTCAGCAGATGCCAAAGGGGGCCATGGCACACCAGAGGCCTGCCTTATGCCTCTGCCAGGATTTTGGCAGTGGTGGGAATGTCTCACAGGTCCCTGGGAAGGGTGCCCCATGGTCCCAGGATCTGAGCGTGGAATGTGGGAGTGAGGTCCCTTCAGCAGGAGGCCCTACAAAGACACCCCTGTTCTAAAGGGGTCCTCCTGCCTGGTCCTGCCTGCCTGCCTGGCCTGGATTGGCCCTGGAGGGGCTCCGTGGCTGTGGGGAATCCATAGCTGACTCCGTGGAACTTGCTGTAGATACAGAGCTCAGAGTTCTAGAATGAGGGAGGAAGGATCTTGGGTGGATGTGGAGGGTGGGGCTCTCAGTAATGGAATCTTCTGGTTAAGCAAATCTTCTCTATATTAGTGTCCTATTGTTGGTAACAAACTCCTAAATCCCAGTAGCTTAAAATAACGATTTATTTTTTCACAATTCTTGGGGTTGGTGGGGCCATTCCCCTGGCCTTGCCTGGGATCACTTACAAGGCTGTGGTCAGCAGGCAGATGGGTGGGGGACTGGCTGGTCCTGGATGGCCTCACTCACATGTCTGGGGCCTCTGCAGGGAGGGCTGGGATGTCTGGGGTGGTAGGGACCGTTTCTCCAGGTAGTTGCTGATCATCAGGGAGACTAGCCTGGGCTTCTTTACATGGCTGCCACAGAGCAGCGAAAAGAGCCAGAATGGAAGTTGCAAAGTTTCTTGAGGCCAAGGCTTGAAGATTATGTGATGCCACTTCTGCCACATTCAATCAGTCAAAGCCCATCACTGGGTCAGCCTAGATTCAAGGGGTGGGGAATGTTGGATTCCCCCTTTTATTTATTTGTTTATTATTGTACATAAAATTTCCCATCTCAACCACTCCCAAGCATACAAGTCAGTGGGATTAGTCGCATTCACAATGTTTGTGCTACCCTCATCTCCATCCATTCCCAGAACTTTTCCATCACCCCAAACAGAAACTGCACCCATTATACATTAATTCCCCCTGCCCCTCCCTCACTCCTGGCAAGCTGTGCTCTCTCTACTTTCTGTTTCTATGAATTTGTCTATTCTAACTATTTCATATAAGTGGAATTACACAATGTTATACTGACTTACTTTACTCAACATGATGTCTTCAAAGGTCATCTATGCTATAGCAGATATCAGATCTTCATTCCTTTTATGACTGAATAATATTCCATTGTATGGATATACCACATTTTGTTTGTTTATTCTTCTGTTGATGGGCATTTGAGTTGCTTTCACCTTTTTTTTTTTTTTTAGGAGGTACCGGGGTTTGAACCCAGGACCTCATACATGGGAAGCAGGCGCTCTACCACTGAGCTATAACCGCTCCCCTCACCTTTTGACTATTTGTGAACATTGGTGTACAAATATCTGTTCAAATCCCTGCTTTCAATTCTTTTGGTTATAAACCTAGAAGTGGGACTGCCAGATCACATGGTAGTTCTTGTTTAACTTTTTGAGGAATTGCCAAACTGTTTTCCACAGCAGCCACACCAGTTTATGTTCCCACCAACAGTGTAGCGAAGTTCCTATTTTTCTGTATCCTCACCAGCACTTATTTTCTGTTTTT
>JAQZBX010098241.1:0-11602 GCA_029593785.1 Cabassous unicinctus | reverse complement strand
AAATCTTTACAACCTGGTGTGTACTTTACATTTACAGAACATCTCGTTTTGGGCTGGCCTCAATTCAAGTACAAAAAAAACACATGTGGCTAGAGGCTCCCGTATTGAGCCATGCAGGCCTAACAAGGAGGCCCTCCCTTCACTCTGACCTCTGCCTGCATCTTCAGAAAAGATCAAGGTCATTGGGGCAGGTTTGGTTCCAAGTTCCTCACCTGTCTAGACAGGTGGCTGGGGCTGGTTACCAGGCAGAGTGTAAGAGGAGTGTAAAACAGAGAACCTGGAGGTCTGCAGGCAGAACAAAACTAGAGAACTTCAGGGAAGAGACAGAAAAAGGAGTTGGCCAGAATCAGGTCTTCTTTATGTTCACGGTTTCACAACACAAAACCCCACAGACTCCCCAAAAGTGCACAGACCTCTTGTCACGTCAACTCTCTCGATTCACGGATTCAAACACCCCTGAACACCTTCTAGCTCCCAGGCAGTTGGCCGGGCCCTAGGGACACAGCTGGGCCGCTGACAGCACAGTACGTAAGTGCTCTTACTGGGGCAGGCTAGCGTGCTAAGCACTCCAGAAGCATGATCTCATTTGCTCATCACCACATCCCTATAGATCAGAACTGACTGATGGATGAGAACACTGAAGCTGAGATGGTAAGTCACTTCTGAACAGTCACACACCTCCTGAGTGGGAGAGTAGGGACCTGAAGTCAGGGACCCGAATCTGACTCTTAAGCACCTGCAACAAGCCACATTCTCTGACTTCAAAGGGCTCCCAATTACTGGGGCAACAAAGAACTCCACAATTATGAGCCCATGGGGTCTCTACCACAGCAGGGATAGGACACAGGGGGCTGGAACCGGGGGGCATTGGGAAAGGATTCCTAGAGGTAACCCTTGAGTGCGTCTCGAAGGTTGAGGAGCCCACCAGGCAAAAGGGGGCTGGGCATTCTAGAAGGAACGGCATGTGCTAAAGACCCAGAGCTGTGAGGGGGAATGCGGTGGTCGGACAACAGTGACAACCAACAGCGACAAGCTGGGTGATTGGAGGGTGTGAGTATAAGGAACAGAGTGGAGGGCAGTAGCTGATACCAGCTCTAAAGGGCCTAAAATCCAGAGAGAAGATAATGGACTTCATCCTGTGGGCAATGGGAAGCCATGAAAGAGTTTTATCCAGAGTAATGAACAGGACCAGAGCTTCAGAGAAATCATTCTAAAAGGAGGAATCTTAAAGTTTAACTGCCTCCCTTTCTCTCCTCAGGGCTCTAAGTTCTATTAAAAAAAACATATAGGGAGAGGATGTGGCTCAAGCAGTTGGACGCCCGCCTCCCACATGGGCAGTCCCAGGTTTGGTTCCCAGTGCCTCCTGAAGGAACGGAAATGAGCAATAAGCAAAACAAGCAATGAGGCCAACTTGGGGAAGCCCATGTGGCTCATGGTTGGGTGCCGGCTTCCCACATACGAGGTCCCAGGTTCAATCCCCAGCCCCGGGTACCGCAGAAGAAAAAAAAAAAAAAAAAAGCCCATATATACAAGCAGAGATTTGTTTCACACACAGTTGCCCTCCCTCTGGGATTTAATTCTCCCCAGGGCCTGTGAGGTTTACTTACTCTCTAGCCAGCTTTCTAAAGAGAAGTTGTTGACCTGCAATCCCTGAAACCTGACCAACGCAAAGCTACTGAGCACCCCCTATATTCTCGGCATCAACACTAACTGAGGTCCCAGGACAGTGAGGGCTGCTGGAAGCCTTCTGCCATCTTGAGGTTGTCAAAACCTGACAGCACAGAAGTGTTTTGCCACATTTACTTGCATGGAAACATAGAAGATTTTTGTTGCAAAATGACATAAAACACAGAACCATTTCGGCTACACAAATGCACAGGCCCAGATGCCTCCTCTGCCTATGGTTTTTATTGTTCGTTGCTTTCAAAACACATGTTTTCCCTCTGCCCAGAGTCAGCCACCCCCTAGGCACCCCTTCCAACTCACCTGATTACCCAGTTACATTTTCAGCTCATCAGCCTCTGAGGCTGGCCTACTTCCCAAGGCCACACAAGCAGAAAAACTTGTGCATTATACAAACAATGGAACATAACTAGGACACAAGGATACAAAGGGGAACCTGTGCCAGTGTGTGCCAAGGAGGCAAGGATACAGGCAGAAGCTGGTGAAGCAGCCATTGGACAAAATACAAAAACCCTCTGGTGGGGGTGGGGCGGGGGGCAGGAGGGAAAGGGTAGGCAGAGGAGGTACCGAGTGTAACAGAGCAGGGCTTAGCCACCGAAAACCCGGAAAATTGAGCTGAAGACCAAGAGGCACCAAGCAAGATCACTTTACCCAGTGATAAGAGCTGAGCAGTCTCACTTTGGTTCCGATAGTCACCTGGGGGTCTGAAAGCCACACCCTGGTCTGAACAGTGAGAGGGCCCAAGCAGCGGCCAGCCCACTGCAGGCCGTGGGAACAGCATAACAATGTATAACCGGACCAGATCCATGGAGAGGTGCCCAGGGGAAAAGAGAGAGGCCCTCTCACATGTTACTCTGGCTAACTGATGGCTGTCCTGTTGGATGATTTTCAGAGAGAAATTTTTCAAGGAAGTGAAAGGCCAAGAGTCACTCCAGCATCATTAACATCCTGACCTGAAAATCAACCCCTTGACCCTACCAAGTAGATGGACTGTTTCATGAACTTTCTCCCTGTTTCCAAAAACTCCTCTGGGCCTCTGGGCATAAGGGGGGTATTCTGGAGGAGTTGTGCCCTCCGGCCCCACTTTGTTTCCACATTACCTACAACGTCAGCCAAAGTGGGGTGCAAAGGGGAGGGCACTGAGTTCACACAGTTCCTCTGCCTGGATCAGCTCTTTCGTGAATTAGGCTGGCTCCACTCCCACAAGAAGAACTGGGCCATGTCAGCAGACCTGGGGAGGGTAGAGGTCGCAGTAAACCAGAAGACCACTCAGTCACGGACGGGAAGCTGGTAGACGGGCGGAAACACGGCCTGCCGGATCCGATGGAAGATCTGAGCCAGCTTGTAGATGAAGGGCAGGGAAGAAGGAGAAGCTGCAAGGAAAAGGAAGACTTAGGACTGTCCCTTCCCTCACTCCTAATCTCTTCACTCAACCCCATCTCCCAGGCCTTGGACACTCGACCAACTTGGCATTATGCAAGACTTTTAAAAACTGTTTTGATGCTTAATGTTATGTGTTCCACCCACACACACACATACACAACAATAAAGAATTTCACTTTCCACTTTCTCTAGCATATAGTCTCTGGGATATATTTTCTTTGCTTGAATTATGGGGATCTACCTCAAGTTTGCTGAGAAAAGATCCCAATGTATTACGTTTTCATCTAAGTTTTTCATACAAAAAAAAACTAGAAACAGCAACTGAATTTGGGGAAAGACTTTTCACTACATTCCTTTCTGTACCTTTTAAACTTTGAGCCATGAGACAGCATTTCCTATTTTTGACATACATTATTATATTGAAAGTAAAGTAAAATCTACCACTCTGGAATTAGAGCTTTGAATGAGTTACTGATTTTTCTTCTCTTACAAGGAGCATATGTTTCTTTCTTAAAAAGAAAAAATAAATTTTTAAAGAAAAAGAATTGACACTCTACTATCTTTTCTACTGACTTCTACTGCTGAGTCAGGGCTGCCAGGTGCAGGGTGTCCTCTCCCACAGCTCTGCCGCTATGAAGAGTCAAACTGGCCACTGAGACTCAGGACCCATCAGGGGCTTCTGAAGCAGCTCAGGGCAGCCTTGGACACTGCAAGGTCAAATGGCCCTACACCTTCCCCACTTAGGGGACCAGTATTTATGAGACTAAAGGGCTTAAGAACCACAAGAGGTTTCAAAAAATTTTATTAAGTCTCTGGAACCAAGCAGAAAGCCAATGGGTAGACAAGAATGAACACAAACTATCCTTAGATTTCCTGAGAGCTAGCTGGTGACTCTTTCATAAAACAAACAGAGCAGTTCATAAGAAATTCCTGCTCAGTGTTCAGTGACGGGGCTAAAAGGACAATGGGGAGATATGCAAAAAAGCTAGCTGAAAAAGAGAAAGGGAAATGGAGGAAATAGAGAGGATCTGAAGATTAAATGCAGAAGTGGCAGTTTTAAAAATAGAGTAACTGTGTGACCTTGAGCCAGCCACTTTCTCTTTCTGGGTCTTAGGTTTCTCATCCAGAGAGAGAAAAAAATGAAGAGACTGGAATAAAGCATTCAGTTTTCCTTTCAGTTTTGAAAGTTATATAATTCTATTCTACATCTAAATCCGTAAGTTTAGATCATAGCTCATAGTGAAACAAAAAATAATAACCTAAAATTATGAGCTCCCATGCATACACTTCTAGGGAATAATCCTCAGGAAATAGTCAGCATTGTTCACAAATATCACTTTGGGAGCTCACTTCAGTTTACACAGTGAGACAGAGAACAGAATCAGAATGTTCAACAATAGCGGGTTATTAAATCAATGATGGAAGTTTTTGCAAATTGAAATATTATTTAGCCATTTAAAGTCATGTTTTAAAGAATATCCATCACCTGAGAAGCTGCCCACACTACATATGTCCACCATATGTTCTGAAAAAGCCTGCAGGTATAATCACTACAGTAGCAGACTTACAGGTGATTTCTGGTTTCTTCTTTATTCGTTTCTCTATTCTCCACATTTTCCAAAAGGTATGAGTACTTCATTTAAAATTTAATATATTGTAAATGAACGCAATATTTCAAAACATTCTGATGAGGAAGATTTTATTTTGGGGTTCTAGTCTGAGTTCACCCCAGATGAAGCAGACAACTAATTGGCTCGGAGTCAGGCAGGGGTCAGCAGGGTAGAGGCGATTATTTCCAGACTCATGGGCTCTCGTGGATGCTGGGGCCGACTCCTGCTTGGGCCCAGCAATTCCTCCTTGTACAGAAACCGGGAGAAGCGACCCAGGAGGTACCGCCATCCCCAGTGGGGCTCACCCACAGGAGCTCTGAAAAGCACCCGCTCCCACAGGCCCAGCCCTGCCCATCATCCCTTCCTCAGCAAGGGTGGGGAGGGAGGAAGGCTCCATCACTCACCTGGATCAAACCTCACCACCAAGAGGCAGAGGATCAAGGCAGCTAGGAGACTCTTCTTGAAGGGCATGGAAAAGACATGGCTCACTGCACAGTCCCAGAGCCGGCGAAGCAGCGTCAGCAGTGACAGGAACTTCTGGGAGAAGGAGCCTGGTCAGAGAGACAGAGCGTAACCTCAGAGCAAGTCACGACGACCAGCTTCCTTGCCTCTGAGCTTTGAGCTATGCTGGAGATTCAGCCATGTCCCCCGCAAAAGACATGTCCAAGCCCTAAACCCTAGTCCCACGGGTGTGAACCCACTTGTAAATAGGACCTTTGAAG
This sequence comes from Cabassous unicinctus, assembly GCA_029593785.1. Classification (NCBI taxonomy): domain Eukaryota; kingdom Metazoa; phylum Chordata; class Mammalia; order Cingulata; family Chlamyphoridae; genus Cabassous; species Cabassous unicinctus. The sequence continues at coordinate 6,204 of JAQZBX010098241.1, read as the reverse complement.
ATGATTTTATTAGTTAAGGTGTGGCCAAACTGAATCAGGGTGGTCTTAACCTAATATGGCTGAAGTCCTTTTAAGCAGAGGTAACTGGACACAGAAGTAGAAGCCAGACAGAGAGGCTACCCTGTGACAGGGGCCTGCCATCACCAGAATACTACGACCTTTGGATTAAGCATGGACTTACTGACACCTTCATTGCAGACTTTTTGCCTTAAAACTGTGAGCCAATAAATTCCTGTTGTTTAAGCCAACCACTGTGTGATATATGTCATAACCACCCTGGCAAATGAAAAGAACCTTGATTATAAGATATGAGCAAAAGATAATGAGACTGGACCCCAATCAAGATGGTGGAGGACTGTGTCTACCCACAGAAGCTTTGAAACAGCAAGAACTAGCAGAACATCTCTCTCAAAGGTCCAGAAAACAGTTAAAAGACTGCAATAATGGGCAAACGCCAAATCAAGAAAAAGGCTACTTAAAAACAGTAGGGGAAAGTGGATGTGGCTCAAGCAAGTGAGCTCCTGTCTACTACATGGGAGGTCCCAGGTTCGGTTCCCAGTGTCTCCTAAAGAAGACAAGCAAGACAGCAAGCTGACGTGACAGGCTGGCGTGGCGAGCTGACGTAACAAGAGACACAAAGAGGAAACACAATGAGACACACAACAAGCAGGGAGTGGAGGTGGCTTAAGCGATTAGGCATCTCCCTCCCACATGGGAGGTCTGGGGTTCAGTTCCTGGTGCCTCCTAAAAAGAAGGAAAAAGAAGACAACGCACAATGAACAGACAGCAAGTGCAAACAATGAGGGCGTGGGGACAAACAAATAAACAAAATAAAATCTTAAAAAAAAAAAAAAAAAACAGTAGGACTGCCCATCAGTCAGACGGGGCACAGAGATGCTTCTGGAAGAACCATCACGATGGCTGCCCAAGGAGAACCCCAAGTTCAGTTTAAATTTGTATCAGTTGGCAACGGTGATACTGGAAATACTATTTTCGTAAGACATCATTTGACCGGTGAATTTGAGAATTATTATGTGGCCACCTTGGGTGTTGAAGTCCATCCCCTTGTGTTCCATACCAACAGAGGACCTATCAAATTCAACATATGGGATACAGCTGGTCAGAAGAAGTTCGGTGGATTGAGAGATGGCCGTTATATCCAAGCCCAATGTGCCACTATAATGTTTGATGTAACATCAAGAATTTACTTACAAGAATGTGCCTAATTGGCATAGAGTTCCAGTACGAGTGTGTGGAAACATCCCCATCATGTTGTATGGCAACAAAGTGGATATTAAGGACAGGAAAGTTAAGGCAAAATCCATCGTATTAGACCGAAAGAATAATCTTCGGTACCGTGACATTTCTGCCAAAAGTAACTACAACTTTGAAAAGCCTTTCCTTTGGCTTGCTGGAAAGCTGACTGGAGACCCTAACTTGGAGTTGTTGCACTGCCTGCTCTTGCTCACGAAAGGTCATCATGGCCCCAGCTTTGGCAGCACAGTGTGAACACGACTTAGAGGCTGCTCAGGCAACTGCTCTGCCAGATGAGGATGCCGGCCTGAGAAAATGAAGCTGGAGCCCAGCGTCAGAAGTCTAGTTTTATAAGCAACTGCCCTGTAATGTCAGTGGTGCAGCGTGTTTGCCACTTTATTATATAGCTAAGCAGAACATGTGCTTAATCTTTGGGATGCTGAAGGAGAGGAACGGGCTTCGGAGTCAATGTGACAGTTAAAAAAAATACCTTCATTTTTTTGGACCTGCATATTTAACTGTTTTGGAATGCAGTTGCTTCCTTTTTTCATTTCAAATATAAGACTGCTACAGTCACATCACAATAGTCAGTGGTGAAGTCTTGTTTGTTACTGTCATTCCCATTCCTTTACTTTTAGAATCAGAATAAAGTTGTATTTCAAATATCTAAGAAAAAAAAAACAGTAGGACTTCGTGGTGCCTTGAGTGGCCCCTCCCCCACCCCTCACTGGCTCAGGGCTCTTAGTGCAGATCCCTGATCCTAGTTCCAGAGGAAGCAATGAAACCTCCGTGCACATACTGGGAGCCTATGTCTGGCCCAACCTGGCGGGCAGCGGCCTGAGGGACTGTCTCAGAACTTGCCCTGTGTGCAGAAGGCCGTGCAGAGTCCTCCTACAGAACGCCTGGGAGCAGTCAAGTCGTGCTGCCTGGGGCAAGGGAGTGCTGGCTGCAGGACACACAGTGTGGTGCCGGGGACCCTGACGAACCCTGACGAAACTGTTTCCTAGGGAAGAAGGGACATGCCCATCCGTGTAAACAGGGGGTCAAATGGGCAGATCTGCAAGACACGACGCATGAGCAGAAAGGACCGGGGAGGCCCCCATGCTTTGGCCTGGAGCTTTTCTATAGAGTTTTATGGAAGATTTCAAGCATAGAGGAGATGATCACTTGAGGAAAAGGAGCTGAAAAGGATTCAAGGATCAGAGGAAGGATCTGGAATAGAGGACCTTGGAAATTTCTTTTTAACAAAGCATGCCCCACTCCTGTACATGTACGCCTTGCAGGCCGCTAGCTGAGTGTATGGTGTCCGGTCTTGAAGTGGTCTTCCTGAAGAAACCACCTGCTGCCCATGAAGAGAGAGGACATCAGTCTCTGAAGACACTTAAGAGCTCTAGTAAGTGAAGGCAGAGAGGATGCTGGGCAGGGCAGGGCCTTCCCCCCCTTCCCCCCCACCCCACCCCCAAGCAGAGGAAGTCATCTTTATCTCTGAAGTCAAATTATCAACCAATCATGTTAGCTTCTTATTTTTCTTTGGTTATCTTTCAGCATATCTCAGCTGTGCCTGTATTTGGGCCAGCATATGAAGAAGGGGAACATCCCAGCCAGGCCAAGATGGAGGAGACAGAAGATCTAGTGAGAGCACCCGAAGGGGACAGTGACTTTCAGGAGTTAAAGTGAAGCTTCTGGGACCCACTGCCAACTCCTTCCACTGCCAACTTCAGAGGGTCTGGGCCTGGCTTTATTAAGCAACTCGACAGGTTTCCTAGTCTGTGATTTGGAAGTAACTGATATAAAGCACTGCTCCCAAGCTCTTGGGAATGTCACGATGGACCCCGAGGTCCAGGGGAAGCCCAACTCCACTTTCCAGAGGCTACAGGGGTTTGAGGAGCTATATCCTACCTGCCTGGTTGAGCTTCGGGGCCTCCTCAGAGCCTGGGAGCTCCTGTGCCTGCTGTTGTCTCGCTGTGTGAATGGCCTGGAGGGCATCCAGCCGCTGCTCCTCACCAAAGGCCACAGAGCCCATCACCAGCTCCTCAGCCTCCGACAAGCGGCCCAAAGGCAGCAGCACCCGCTGCAGGTGAAGGTCTGCCAAGGCTCTGTATTCTGGAAGGCGCTGATTGTCTGGGTCTGTGAGCCAGGCATTGACGGCATCCAGTATGGCTCCAGGCTCTTGCATCTTGCTGTATAAAAGAATGCTGCAGCCCCAAATAACCCAATCCCAACAAAAAGTCAGTCCTCCACAGCTGGCTCAGCTCTTATAACCTCTCAGCTTCTCCTCTCCAGCTCCTCCCTCTGTCCTCCAGCTGTTCCCTAGGGGATACCAACGCCAGTAAGAATTAGGAACTCCTAGGACCAGTAAGAATTAGGAATCCCTAAGAAGTAGCAGGACACTCTCTCAGCTGACACTCCACTACCACTACCCCACTTCACTCTTCCTAGACCCCTATCCCCTCTTCCTCTAGTACACTACTAAATTCCTCCTTCTTCATCCTTTATTGCTGTGTTTAAAAGGGAACAGTGGGGAAGGGAGAAAGAGGAGCTACAAGGAACCAATTCAGTAGAGGACCTGAAAACCCTCCTGTCCCTGGACAAATCCAATGAGCCAGCAGCAGGGACTTACCACAGCTCCAGGACTTTGGGGGGCAGCTTTTCAGGAACCTGGTAATGCCGAAGGACCCAGGAGAGGACTTCCCGCCACCGGTCCATTTCTGCCAGGGCCTGGATCCCCACAACACAGAGGGAGCATTTCACCTCCGAGGAGCTGTCAGTAGAAAAAGCAGTTAGGGTTTAGAAGTGGTTCCCCTCCATTCCCATTCCCATTCCCACCTCCACCTTGGAACTGTTCTTCCCCGGCTCCCAACTCAGCAGCCATCACCTCCCTCCTCATTAGCATGCAGGTAGGCCTCACAATTGGTCACATGGACTCCTACCCAGAGAAAAACTGTCCCTTCCTCCAGGAGTTAAAAGTTCCTGTAAACCTCCTGGAGGTAAATTCACTGCTGCCCAACCCACATCTTTAGATCCAGGTGAAATCAGGTTTTTGGGTTTTTTTTTAAAAGACTTATTTTATTTATTTCTCTCCCCACTCCCCCATCCCCCACCCCACCCCATTGTTTGCGCTCGCTCTCTGCTCTCTTTGTTCCATGTGTGCTGTGTCTGCTAGTCTTTTTAGGAGGCACCAGAACCATACCCCGGATCTCCCATGTGGAAGAGAGGCAACCAATAGCTTGAGTCACATCCGCTCCCAGGGAGAAATCAGGTTTAAGTGAACTGGGGGTTGTGTACAGCTGGGAAGAGAGCTGGCGCTAAGGTTTTCTTTAGTGAAGAAATGGGCAGCAAGCTAGGCTGAGTGTGAGTAAAGGAACTCCCTAAATGGCCCGTTAGCCCCACCTAGTGAGGTACCTCCAGACACCCAGAAGCACAGCTTTCAGCATTCACTGCAACAAGCCAAGCTCCCACCCAACCCCCCAAAAACGCCAGGCCCAGGGCTCCCCAGTTCATTTTTCTCTGGGGTCAGCTTTGACTATTCTACCTACCACCTCCCTGGTGTTGACTAAGCCAACCTTACAATGCACAGAGAAATAATACTCTCAACTGCCCGAAGAGGCCTGCAGTGTTTCAAAGAGCAAGCTTTTCTCTGGATGAACTCTTTCATCCAATCTTTCAACAGGTCCAGAAAACTGCTCCTACCCTGGTCCCCAGTTCCCAGCAGTAGCTGAAGTCAGGCACCCAGGAGAGGACTGTGCCACCTGCTTACTGAAGCCCCATTTGCTGATATAATTCAACATTTAAGACACATTCTACTTTCCCATCATGCTTTTCTGCAGAGGGACAGGGAGCTTCCCAGGGAGCAAAGAATTGGCTGTGGGCTCCCACGAAGCCCTCTCACACGACCTGACCACTTCTTGCTCCTTGTGCAGTGCCTCGATTTCCTGCTCTGTGGAATGAGCACGTGATGGGCAGCCCACCTTCCGGAGAGGAACCGCTAATAAACCAAGGAGCAACCTGGGCACGACGGACAGAAAGTCCTGAGATCTTGAGCCCCTCCCGAGAGCACCGGGAAAGGCAGCGAGCCCAGCACGTACGTGCCCGCCAGCTCCTCGGCCTGGGCTCCGCAGGCCAGGCCCCGCCAGGCGCGCTCGCACGTCTCCAGCGCGGCCAGGAAGTCCAGGTGCACCACCAGGAGGTCGGCCGCCTCCTCCAGCAGAGCCACGGCGGGCGGCGGCGCCAGGGCGGGGCGCACCGGCTCGCTGCTCCGGAGGGGCCCCCCGAGGCCCCTGAGCGGGGCTGCGGAGGTCGAGGGGTCGCTCTTCATGGCCGGCCTGGGCTCAGGGCCGGGCTCCTGGGACGTCAGAGTGGCCGCCGCCTCAGCTGCCCCGTCGGGGGCTCCCAGGTGTCCCGAGTCGGCCTGGGAGAAGAGGGAGAGGCCTCACACCCCGGCCCACAGCCCTTCCCGAGGCGGCTCCCCGGAGAAGGAAGAGGAAGGGGCCATCGGAGGCTAAGGCATGGCCTGCCCGGGGACTGCTCCCGTCTCAAAGCAGCCGGGGCACCTGGGGAGCCAGTTCACACCTCGGATCTGCAGACTCGCTGCATCCCTGGAATACCTGGCCCTAGCTCCTCGGGCCCCACGGCAAGTGCCGGAACCACGTGAAACCCGGAGGGCGCGGCTCCAGGCTCCTTTTTATATACAGCAGAGACAGCCCCTCACCGCGGGCGCTGGGCAGCCGACGCCGACTTCTTTCCGACTCCCACAGTCCACAGACGCGGCTTCCCGGCGGCGCGGGGGGCTCTGGGAGTTGTAGTTCTCCGGCTCGTGGCTCAGTCGCCCGCTTGAGGCAAAAAGGGAGCGTTCGGACTACAACCTCCAGCATACTGCGCCCCAGGAACTGTCCCGGTCCCGGGAGAAAACAAACAGGCACAACTGCTTCGGGATCGGGAAATAGCAGATAA
>JAQZBX010098240.1:0-11602 GCA_029593785.1 Cabassous unicinctus | reverse complement strand
GATGTTTTACAGTCATCTTTCTGTATTATTGTGTAAAAGATTCCACAAAAATAAGTCCCAACCTATTTCCCATCAAATAGCCTGACCTCTCCTCCCTATGCTACCTGTTCGTCATTCTAGCATCAGCAAATCTTTGATTATTTTGTCTGGAAAAATGGAGAAACCAATGTCCAAAGGGGTGAAATGACTTGCGAAGATCACATGACTATTTAGAGGCAAAGCTACTAGCACTGACATTTTAAAATAGATTCAATCGTAAGTGAAATGATGTGCAGTAGTATATTCTAATGGCAATATGAACTTACACAAGTAGTAGAAATTACAAAGGGATGGGGGGATGTAGTAAGGAGGCAAAATCATAAAGAAATGTGGAAAAAAGAAGAAAAAAAAAAAAACTCGTAAGAACCAGGAACAATGTAGTAAGCCGAAGACAACTTAAAAAGAGACAGAAGACATTGTATTCATGGGAACAGTAAGATACAAGAAAAAGGAATATTCAGAGAATAAGAGTGCCTAAAAACTAAAACTATCACAGGAATAAAAGATTAAACAATACGTTGGGAGATAATGTTGAGAATGCCTCATAGAAAGCAAATCAAAAAGAATAAAATATGAAAATAGAAGAAAAAATATAATTTAAAAAATCAACTCAAATCAGGAGCTCTAACATCCATTAGGAAGGGTTTCAGAAAGCTAAAACAGATAAAACGATTAGGGAGGAAATCATTAAATAGTAAATAGTGTGCGATTCAGATTGGAGATGAGGATAGAGGGTGACTTAGAGTGAAAAAATAAAACTGATAGTTCAGCTATGTGTTAGACCATATTAAGAGGTGTTTTAGAGATCTAGTAGATAGTTTGGAAATGAATTAAAAATAGGCACCTAGAAAATTAAATAAACAAAAAAAATAGGCAATTCTCAGGGGGGAGAGTTGTATAAGGAGGAAATGTAATCATGGTATACTATATTATTTTGCTGTAAAAGACTTTTATGCAGTCACAATAATGTAATTATTGAATATTTAACCCAAATGTGGTATGATTTGGGAGGATGGCATGAGGGAAAGTGGGAGAAGAGGTGAGAGTAAAATTCCACCTTCCATGCCATCTTCCAAGGTAGAATATCATATCAATAAATAATATCTCAAACTGGAAAACCAAGGAATATCAGCATAAATGTATTATTGGAAATATAAGAGATTTTTAAAGCAGAAAAAAATAGCTAAAACAGTTGAAAGTGAAGGCCTATGGGGAGGGGGAATCTGAGGGTGGGGAGAAGTAGAGCAGAAGCCTGCTAAATTCCTCCATAAGCCTTGTAGTATTATTTTCCTTTACCTACATATATGCGCTATTTTAACTTAACACCAATTAAAAAATAAAAGTCACAGTAATCATCATGAGCTCTGAAAGAATTTGAGCAATACAGACCAAATCACAAAAGGTACATTTCTCACCCTTCCTCACCATTCAAAGTGACACCTCTCTAGTTGTAGTCTGGTGTGTACTTCCAGACAGATTTCTTTGCACATACAGGGAAGTAAAAGAAAATGCTCAGGTGTAAGTAGTGTTTTAAGGTTATACTGAGGATAGACTTAAAGGCTGAGAGGAACAAGTCTGAACTAAGTAATATGGGATAGTCTCCACAGATGTTTTTAGAGAAAATGAAAAGCAAAGATCAACCAGTTTTGTGATTGAAGTATAGAGAAATGAATAATAAGGAACATTAACATGAGGTATGTTTGTTGAAGGATTTAAATTTTAATAGTAACTTGAGAAATGACATACCAGTAGTTATTTATACAGCTACAATTCTTCTTCCACACAGACAAAGTCTGAAGCAAAATTTGGAAGGGAAACTAAAAGAGTAGTAAAGAATCAGACTAACTTGATTTCAAATCCCTGAAGACAGACTTGGTTTTAAATCTCTGCACTGTCTTGGATTTCTTTGCTTTGAATAAGTTATTTCATTCCTCTAAGATTCTATTTTCACATCTATTTTTTTAATGGGGATAATTATACTTTCCTCACATGCGTGTGAATGTAAAACCCACATTATATTGGGCAAGAAGTCATTAAAGAGTAATGAATTTTAGTTGCTTCCAGGGAGTTGTTTAAAGGACACCAGGTCTTTTAAGTAAGTCTTCTTGACAGACAGGTTTAATATCTCCCTAATTGTCACAAGAGAAAGAGAGAAGAGAGGAAAGGAAGAGAGAGACAGAGAATGAGCACTGATTACCCAGAAAGGGTTCAGTTTAGTCAGGCAGCAAGCTCCAGCTCCAAGAACAAGAGAAGCAGAACTAGAGAAAAGAGCTTTTGTTATAGCTGTCATTTGTCACTATATTTGTAATGAGATTAATTTTTATTAGTATTTTAATAACTGGCTCCAGCATCTCTCCTAGGAAGGGAACTGTTTTTGTTTAGGAAAATACCTCGATTTTGTACTCCTTCCTAACTTGGGAAGGGCATGGATGTTAGCCAAGTAATAAGACATCAGAAAAATGGGGAAGCTATTCTGGATGAGCTGAAAGGAGAGAGTTCTTGTGTGGGTTTTTCCCCCTTTGGATAAAGGGACAAAAAATAGGTGAAGGTCAGAGAGAAGGAAGGAAGGAGAGAGAGAAGACAACAATTTGGGAAAAAATCTGGGAGAAGGTGAGATTTAGAATCAGTGAAAACCTCTGGTGATGTCAGGTGCAGACTGTACTATTTTAAGGTATTTGCACTGCTGTGGTGCAAATTCATCTTTCTATTTTTCTGCCCATTGAACTTTAGTTAGTAGGTAACTAAGCTCATGAATGCTCCACGGAGATTATTTTTTTAATCGGGACTGGAACTCAGTTTGAGAGTCTGAATTCACAACAGGGTCAATGGAGTATAGAGAAGATGCCCCAGGCATGAAAGTGGAAACAGGAGCATTGTAAGCACTAGAGTTCCCATTTTGAGACTATGGAGCTCAGTATACTTTCTACAAATCCTCCTATCATCTTAAAGACCCAACTGAAAAAAGACTTTCTGGGTACGTTAAATCTACCTTAATTAATTATTAGAATCAATCCGTGCTCAGAGTTTGCAATACCAGGTATTTAGTTTACCGGGGCTGCTATGACAAATACCACACCATGGGTTGTCTTCCTCTCTTTAGAAAGCCTCCAGTAATACAGATTAAGACATGCCCTGATTCAATGTGGCCACACCTTAACTAGGAATAATATCTTCAAAAGGTCCTATTTACAAATTGGTTCACACCCACAGGAATTGAAATTAAGATTAAGAACCTGTCATTTGTGGAGTACATGATTCCATCCTCAATACAGGAAAACAGTGTCTCTAACAGAATTTTGTCTTAAAAAGGCTTAATCATCAAAACATAATTGCTGAGAATCTACTATGTACAAATCACTGCTTTGGTTCTGGGGAATCAGATAGTAACAAAACAGACTCACTGTCCTCAAGGAGTATCCAAAAGCATCCAGCAGGGAGCTTGGCAAGAAGTAACTAACTAGAAATTGTAAGTTACCTTTCTTTTGCTGCTAGCCCTAGGAAGAACATCCATTGTATTGCATCATACCAGGTAAAAAGGACACCTGTCTATGATTACCATGTTGGACAGTGTTTTCTAATTAAACTTTCCTTGACTAAAAAATGAATAAAAAATGAGGAAATCTATAGTGCTCTGATAGACAAAAATAAATGGGGTCAATGAATTATTAGTTTGTTTCTGTAAAGCAAATGAGTAAGATTTTCAAATGGAAAAGTATGAGATTATAGCAGATTTTATGTTTGTCACATATCATGGAATAGCAGAAACTATTATAGACAAAACCTCCGTTTGAATGTGAGGTTGTGCTTAATGAGGAAAGGTCAATCTTCTAGAAGTGCTTTAACATGTGCTTCTAAGACATCAGACTGTTCACTGTGTTTCCCAAGAGGACAGATGAATTATTTTATGATATGAATTTTAAAATATATGAATAATTGTAACCTAAAATTTACCAAAAACTTTTTATTGATTTACGTATAAACTAAAATAAATCTAAAAATATTTACTCCTAAATATATTGCAAAAAAAAAAAAAATCAAATGTTTAAAATGAAAAATTTACAAACCAATTTTATTTAAAATAAATTAATCCTAACACCATGTCATAAGTAACAGGAACCGTTTTATTTTTAAAACCAATTATTGTCCAAAATGGCTGAAGTAAGTACTGCCTTTACAGCAGAGGTTCTTAACCTTTTATGTTTCACGGACACGTGTGCCAGTCAGGTGAAAACTACAGACTTTTTACTAAGTTCACACTATACTGTGTATTATTTAATAAATATAACAAACCTGCACCCACATGTCCCCACAAGAATAAAGTTTTTTTGAATTTTAATTTAAGCTCACAAACCCCTGGTTAAAAACCCCTGCTTTACAATAATAACATTGAATGTTAATGGATTAAACTCCTCAATCGAAAGACACAGGTTGGCAGAATGTATAAAAAGCACAATACAATTATATGTCATTTACAAGAGACTCACCTTAGACCCAAAGACACAAATAGGTTGAAAGCAAAAGGATGGAAAACATAATATATGCAAATAGTAACCAAAAGAGAGCTGTGGTAGCTACGCTAATATCAGACAAAATAGATTTTAAGTCAAAAGATGTTATGAGAGACAAAGAAGAACACTATATTAATAAAAGGGTCAATCCACCCAAAGAAATAGCAATCATAAATATTTATATTCTTAACCATGGGGCCCCAAAATACATGAGGCAAACTCTGGCAAAAATGAAGAGAGAAATAGATCCCTCTACAATGATAGTTGGAGACTTCAATACACTACTCTCACCAATATATTGAAAATCTAGGCAGAAGATCAATAAGGAAGCAGAGAACTTGTATAATATGATAAATGAACTAGACCTAACAGACATCTACAGAACACTGCACCTCAAAACAGCAGGTTATACATTCTTCTCAGGTGCACATGGATCATTCTCCAGATAGACCACCTTTTGGGGTCACAAAAGAAGTCTCAATAAATTTTAAAAGATTGAAATTATACAAAGCATCTTCTCTAACCACAATGGAATGAAGCTGAAAATTAATAACAGGAAGAGAACTGGAAAATCTACAAACACGTGGAAGTTAAATAACACACTTTCAACAATTAGTGGGTCAAAGAAGAAATCACGGGGAAATCAATATATATCTTGAGATGAATGAAAACAAGAATACAACATAGCAAAACTTTTGGGATGCAGCGAAAGTAGTGCTAAGAGGGACATTTATAGCCCTAAATGCTTACATTGAAAAAGAAGACCTAACTGCACACCTGAAGTCCCTAGAAAAAGGATAGCAAACTAAATCAAAAGCAAGCAGAGGGAAAGAAAGATTAGAGTAGAAATAAATGAAATAGAGAATTTAAAAAATAGAAAGGAAAAGTTGGTTCTTTGAAAAGAACAATAAAATTGACAAACCATTAACTCTACTGACAAAGAAAAAGAAATAGAAGACACAAATAAATAAAATCAGACATGAGAGGGTGACGTTACTACTGACCCCAAAGAAATAAAAAGGATCATAAGATGCCACTATGAACAACTGTATGTCAACAAATAAGACAACCTAGATGAAATGGACAAATTCCTAGAAATGCATGAACAACCTACACTGACTTTAAAAGAAATAGAAGATCTCAGCAAACCAATTACAACTAGGAGATTGAATCAGTCATCAAAAACTTCCCAACAAAGAAAAGCCCAGGACAAGACAACCTTACAGATGAATTATACCAAACATTCCAAAAAGAATTTATATCAATCCTGCTCAAACTCTAACAAAATATTAAGAGGAGGGAACAGTACTTAACTTCTTCTATGAGGCCAGGATCACTCTAATACCAAAACTAGATAAAGATACTACAACCAAAGAAAACTACAGAACAATTTCTCTTACAACTAAGGATGCAAAACTCTTCAACACAGTACTAGCAAATCAAATTGAACAGCACATTAAAAGAATTATACACCATGACCAAGTGGGATTTATCCCAGGTATGCAAGGTGGTTCAACACAAGAAAATCAATCAATAGAATGAAGGAAAAAACCCACACAATTGTTTCAATTGACACAGAAAAGGCAATTGACAAAATCCAGCTTCCTTTTCTTGATAAAAAACACTTAGAACACTTAGAAGAAAATTTTCTTAACATGATAAAGGGCATTCATGAAAAGCCCACTGCTAATATCAAACTCAATGGTGAAAGACTGAAAGCTTCCCTCTAAGATGTGGAACAAGAACAAGGATGCCCACTGTCACCACTGTTATTTGACATTGTACTGGAAGTTCTAGCCAGAGCGATTAGGGGAGAAAAACAAGTAAAAGGCACCAAAATTGGCAAAGAAGAAGTAAAACTTTCACTATTTGCAGATGGCATGATCTATATACAGAAAGTCCTGAAAAACCACAACACAGCTTCTAGAGCTAATAAACAAATTCAGCAAAGTGGTGGTGTACAAGATCAACATGCAAAAATGAGTAGTGTTTCGAGACAACCAGCAAGATGGCAGCAGAGTAAGGAGCTCCTAGAATCAGCTCCTGCTACAGGGCAATTAGTAATCACCCAGAGCTATCTAAAGCACTTGTTTGGGGGCCTCCAGGAGATCAGAAGTACATCCTGCAACATCCTTGAAAGAATGAAAGGAGAAGACTACCCATCTGCAGAGAAGATTCATAAGTAGAGCACTCCACGCCCCGGAGACCGGTGCCCATCCTCCACTGGAGGCACAAGCTGCCTCGGGAGCTATTCCACGGCTGGAATTGGAAGCTCCACTTCCCAAAAAGGGGAGAGGAGGAGACAGTTGGGCCCTGATTAGTAAATTCGGCGGGCTAAAGTACAATCCTAAGAACAGCTAAAGTTTAAACCTGTCCAAGTGAGAAAGAGGCCAGTAGCCGCCATCTTAACTCCACACCTGACACGAGGGGAAGCGGGGCTGACTGAAAATCACAGTGCTGGTAAGGACCGGCTTCTTTCCATCTAGATCAGACTGCAGCTCTAGCCTAAGCTCCAAGTCTACCTTGGGCAGGGAGGAAGCTGGGGGGACCTGTGCCAGCCTCTCTAGGAAACTACAGGCCACACTGCAGAGGCCTGTGATCATCCTACTTTGGCAGCGCAAGCCACCCCAGGAGCTATTCTGTGGCAGGAATTGGAAGCTCCATTTCCCAAAAACAGGGGAGGAAGAGACAGTTGGCCACCGATTTCAGCTACTGATTAGTCAACTCGGCTGGCTAAAGTATAACCCTAAGAACAGCTAAAATTTGAGACTTTCCAAGTCAGAAGGAGGCCAGTAACTGCCATTTTGACTCTATCCCCAGCATGAGGGGAAGCTGGGCTGACTGAAAATCACAGTGATGGTAGAGACTGGTTTCTTTCACTCAGAAGACCCCTGTCTCACACATTGTACAAAAATTAACTCAAAATGAATAAAAAACCTAAATATTAAAAGCAAGAACCATAAAGCTACTAGAAGGAAATGTAGGAAAATATCTTCAAGACCTGGTGGATTCTTAAAGGAGGTAAGAGGAGGACTGAGATGGACTACTGATATTTAATGTATGTAGAAGTTTTAATTAGCTTTACTGTAAAATTGTGGAAATGTACATAGTTGATGGTAACACAGTATAGTAACAGCTGGTTTATAAATGGGGATGTCGCTGAAAATGGTAGTCTATGGATGTAAGTCCCAACTGACAGAAAGCTAGAGAATATTCTAGGGACTGAATAGCAAAGTAAACACAGAGCTGGATGAGAATTGCGGTTAATGGTACTGATGCAAGAGTGTCCTTTGTGAGCTAGAGCAGATGTATATCACTATTGCAGGGTGGTGGGAATGTGGAGAAGCATGGGAAAAATACAACTGGAGTGACCTATGGACTGAGGTTAACAGTAATAATGTAATATTCTTGCATCTATGCCAAAGATGTACTGTGTTATTATGGGGGAGTATGGAAAATGTGTGTCAACTTTACACTATGGACCTGGTAATAATCTGATGATATTATCTCATAATCTGTAACAAATATTCTACCATAGTGTGGTGTGTTGATACAGGGGTGTTGTTCAGGAATTCTGCACATGTGCATGATTGCTTTGTAAGTTTACAACTTCTGTCATAAAAATATATTTAAAAAATAATAATAGGGTGGGTTGGGGGGAAATACACCAAATGTAAGATAAGGACTATAATTAGTAGTAAGATTTTGACAATATTCTTTCATAATTTGTAACAAATGTCTCAAGACAATGCAAGGTGTTAGTGGAGGGTTGATGTATGGGACACCTGTATGATGTTATGAATGTTTGCTTTGTAAGTTCACAACTTTTACTATACACTACTGTTTATGTATGTTCACGTATAAATGATATAAAAATAATAATGATGGTGGGTTGGGTTGGGGGAAAATAGTTTGGTTAGTGTAATATTTTGAGGATGCTCTTTAATCATTAAAAATGTTTGACTGCAATGCAAGGTATTGGTGGTAGGGTGAGGTATAAGAACCATGTATGATGTTATATATGTTTGTTTTGTAAGTTCACAACTATTGCTATACAGTTACTGTTTATGTATGTTCATGTATGAGTGATATACTTCAACAAATTTAAAATTTTTTTTTTTAATTTAAATAAAATCAGTAGTTGTTCTATACACTAGTAATGAGCACTCTGAGGAGGAAATCAAGAAAAAATTCCCTTTACAATAGCAACTAAAAGAATCAAATATTTAGGAATAAATTTAACCAAGGACATAAAGGAATCATACATGGAAAACTACACATTGCTAAAAGAACTCAAAGAATACCTAAATAAATGGAAGGACATTCCATGCCCATGAATTGGAAGCCTATGTATTGTAAGGTGTCAATTCTACCTAAAATGATTTAC
Organism: Cabassous unicinctus; assembly: GCA_029593785.1. NCBI lineage: Eukaryota > Metazoa > Chordata > Mammalia > Cingulata > Chlamyphoridae > Cabassous > Cabassous unicinctus. Next base: position 2,668 of record JAQZBX010098240.1, on the reverse strand, counting down.
AGATTCAACACAATCCTGATCAAAATTTTAATATGTACTGTGCATATGCACTTTTCCCTTTTTGCAAAAATGGCAAAGTCAATAATCAAATTTATATGGAAGGGGAAGGGGACCCAAATAGCCAAAACCATCTTGAAGAAGAGAAACAAAGTTGGATGACTTACACTTCCCTACTTTAAAACTTATTACATACAAGGCAGGGGACTGTATAACACAGCAAACCCTGTGGTGAATGATGAACTCTGGCTATAAGTACAAATATGAGAACATTCTCTCATGAACTATAACTAATACACAATACTATGTGTATTAGTATGCAGCATTGTTTTGTTAACTCACAACCTCTCAAATAAAAATAAAATAAAACTTAAAACAAAGATACAGTGGTCAAAACAGCATGGTATATATATAGCACAAGGATGGATATATAGACCAATGGAATCAACAGAGTTCAGAAAAATACCCTTACATCTATGACCAATTGATTTTTGATAAGGCTGCCAATTCCACTCAATTGCAGAAGAGTAGTAGCTTCAACAAATGTGCTTGGAGAACTGGATGTCCATATGCAAAATAATGATAGGGGATACCTATCTCACACGATATATAAATATTAATGCAAAATGGGTTAAAGACCTAAATGTAAGAACCAGGACTATCATACTCCTAGAAGAAAATGTACAGAAGCATCTTCAGGTTCTTGTTAGGCAATGGTTTCTTAGACTTTACACCAAAGCAGAAGCAACAAAAGAAAAATAAATAAATGGGACCACATTAAAATTAAAAACTTTTGTGCTAAGGACTTTATCATGAAAGTTAAAAGAAAATCTACTAAATGGGAGAAAATATTTGGAAACCACATATCTGACAATGGTTTAATATCCTGAATATATTAAAAACCTTACAAGTCAACAACAAAAAAAGAAAAACAACCAATTTTTAAAATGGGCAAAAGACTTGAATAGACATTTCTCCAAAGGAGATATACAAATTTTCAAACAGTACATGAAAAGATGCCCAACATCATTACTTATTAGGAAATGCAAATCAAAACAATTCCTCAGAAAATTAGGTATAAAATTACCATATGACCCAGCAGTCCCACTTCTAGTATATACCCAAAAGATGTGAAAACAGGGACTCGAACAGATATTTGCACACTGATGTTCATAGAAGCATCACTCAAAATTGCCAATACCCGAGTTCCCATCAACTGATGAATGGATAAATAAAATGTGCTATGCACATACAATGGAATACTATTCAGTATTAAAAAGGAATGAAGTTCTGATTCATGTGACAACTTGGATGAACCTTCAAGACATTATGTTGCGCAAAATAAGCCAGACACAAAAGGACAAATATTGTATGCCCTCACTGATATGATATTTAATTAGAATAAGCAAACTCATACCAGGGGTTGGGGTGGGGATAGGAAATGAGGAGTAAATGCTTAAATTGTAGTTTCTATTTGGGTTGATTGTGAAAGTTTTGGTAATGGATGGTGGCACAACATTGTGAATGTAATTAACAGCACTAAATTATATATTTGAATGTGGTTAAAAGGGGAAATTTTCAGTTGTATGTAAGTTATTAGAATAAAAATAAATAAAAACACAGGACTATACAACACAAACAATGAACCCTATTGGAAACGACGGACTATAGTTAATAGTACAATTATAAAAATGTTCTTTCATGAATTGTAAAAATGTACATTAATGCAAGTTGTCATTAATTGGCTGGTATATGGGAACTCTGTATTTTATGCATTTTTTTTCTGTAAACCTACAACTTCTCTAATAGATCTTGTGTAATAAAAATAAGAAGGGCCTATGGAAAAGTCAAGTAACTGGCATGAAAGAAATTTGAATTTTTGTACTTATTTTTAAAAAGTAACTAGTTTCCATCTGATTTCTAAGTTCGCTTTCATCTGTGCAGTGGTACTTTTGTTCTTAAGAGCATGTATTTTGAAGAAATCAGCACAAAAGGTATTGGATTTGCCCCATAAGTCTCAAGGAACCTCCTGGCTATCAATGAATTCATTTTTCCAACCATTTTATCACTCTGCAACACAAATATTCTCTTACAACTATTTCGCAGTACATCACCTACCCAAAACACATTCTCATGACCATCAGAGGTTTTACAACTGTCTTCCTCCAGCCTCTGTTACCTGTTCAATTCCTATCCAAGGCTCTGCTCACTAGTTCCTTCCATGAAGCCTTTCTGATTACTCCAGCCTAGTGCAATCTCTCCTACCTTTGAGTATCTTTTACAATGCATGTGTTACTCTTAATTTGATGATTAATCCTTATCTTTTCATACACACATACCTTTAGCTTCTCAAGGGGTCTCCAGACTACCTCAGGGAAGGGGCTGGTAAATTCAATGAAAAATAACATAAAACATCAGAGAGTGTTACTGTTTAATGGTGTAGAGACAAAGAAATCTCTGACTTTTTCAACCTTTCCGCTGTTTTAAGCAGACTCATCATACATAACACCTGGTTCATTCCCGTTTCTTTGCGATTTCTTACTAATCCCATGCCACAAGTGTTTGGCTAATGTTCCAGAATTCACTTTTATTATAATCCACAGCTACTAAAACACATTTTATTATGGGGGGGGGGGACAAGAATCAGTCCCTTCCAGTTAGTAGAGCTATA
>JAQZBX010098239.1:0-11603 GCA_029593785.1 Cabassous unicinctus | reverse complement strand
TTTTTTTTAAGGTGCTTAGATTACCTAATTATTACTCAGAAATTACAGGGATTCCCATGTTCCCCACCTCCCACACCACCCACAACATTGCACACCAACATCCTTCATCAGTGTGGCACATCACCCGCAATGGATATACACATCCTAGGGCCTTGCCACCAAGCAAAGACCACATTTCACATCATAGACCACCCTCTCTCCCACACTGTTCTGCGTGGTATATGCTGATGCAAAATGGCCTACATCTGTCGCCGCAACGCCACTCATGACAACACCCAAGTCCCGAAAAAGCCCCTGTATTTCAACTGCCCCTCCCCTCCCTGCCCCAAAAATGTCCATTGGCCACCGTGACCACCTCACTGTTACAATTTCTTTCATTGCTTGAATCACAATATACGACAGAACACCACCAAGTCCATTCTAGTCCATAAATCCTCCCCCAATCCTGGGTAGTTTGGGATGGTGAAGCCCTCTCCACCTCCAAGTGACAGAGGGTTTATATTCCATGGATACGGAAGATGGGATTATCCTGCCTGCAGCTGCAGGCCCTCTCCATTCCCTGGGATGGCCGTTGTCAAAGTCGTCTCCTCGCCAGGTGACTTTGATGAGTCCATTGAGCTATAGGGTAGGGGTTGCAGCTGCACCGAGATTGCAGGCACAGCTGGCACATAGGTAGGCCAGAGGCTCCAGTCTCTGGAAGTACACCTAAAAACTCCAGCATCACATATAGGTTTGAATAGAAGGGACTGATGGACCATTGCAGGAAGGACTTATTTGTGTCCAACTCTCTCACTCTCAGGGGCACAGATTCCAAAGAGGAGCCCACTAATAATGCATCAATCTCTGGGGCTATCCCCACTTATATAGGACCTGGGTGTCTCCAGAGCCCTCAGGAGCCCCTCTGTGTGGGGTGATATCCACTTTGGTGTTCTATGAGATCCTACTGAGGTGTGCGTAAGCATTACCTCTGAAATGACCTCCCGACTCTCTTTGAAGTCTCTTATCCATATGAACTCATTTCACTTTACTCTTTCCCCCTTTTATCCAAGGTCTTTTTCCAATCGTGTTGCCAGTTGGCACTTGGTATTAATCCCTCGTTGCTAGGGAGGCTCATCCCAGGAGTCATGCCCCACGTTGGGGGGAAGGTAATGCATTCATATGCTGAGTTTGGCTTAGAGAGAGGCCACATTTGAGCAACAAGGAGGCTCTCAGATGGCAAACCTTAGGCACCCCATAACAGTAGGTTAAGTTTGAATTACAAGAGCAAAGAATCATAAGGTTAGTACTCAATAACAAGAACCCAGCAGTAGGACATCCTCTTTTGCCAGACACTGCCTCTGCACTCAGGGGACTGCTGCTGCTCTCTTGAAGAATGTGGCAGAGTTCTTCAGGCTGGGAATTCAGATTCCCTCATTTATTGAGTGATTGTCTACCATCTGGGACCATGCCCCATCCCTTCATCATTTAAACAATTTTATATGTCTTTCATGTATATTCAGATGAACTTACTCCCATGAATCCCCCATCCCAGACACCCCCCACCAATGAACTTCTGCAGCGCCCATTGTAAACTTTCTGTGATCCAAACGTTCCCTGAACATGAAGCCCATATAATAATGAAATAAAATCAATGGAAAAAGAAATAATAATGACAAGCTTAAATGCAAGAGATGTGTACAAGGAAGCTCAGAAGAAAAAAAAAGTAACTAAACTAAAAATAAAATATAATTAGCGGATTGGGACATTCAAAAAAATGGGAAAAAAAACAAAAATGAATCCGTTTTTTTTAAAAAAATTATTCTTTTTTCCTTTTATCACTGCATTATCAGATGCCCAGTGTATCATGACACCTTCCCCCTCTCATTCCCCAGTGTCTCCCAAATTTTCATTTAATTTTCAAAGAAGTTTTAGGTCACAGCAGAGTCACATACAGAATACTAAAGACTCCCACCTCCCCAACCTCCCTCCCCCTTCCCCACCCCATATTAAAACATCTTTTTTTTAAAATGGATGTTAGCATTTTTATAACTGTTAAACAGATAGTAAAGTATAGCAACTAAACATTGTTGATGGTTTACAGTATAGTTTACAATTTAGACTGTACTGTTTAATAATTTTTGATGATATTTAACATGTCCTGTGTCCATTACTGTAAGGTAATGAAAAACATTTCCTGTGACCACTTAATACCCCATTTGATCTTAACTGTTCCTTCCACCCCATCCACCTGTGGCATATGAAACTCCGCAGTCTTGACTCATGGAATGACAAGATTCATAGTTACATGCCCTGGGTATTCCAACCTGCCCTACCTAATCTACCCACCTGTCATTCCTGCACCACTAAACCCAGTAATATCACTACCCAACTGTCCTATCCTTCAATATGCATCTATACTCTATCCCTTTACCATAGATTATGTCCATATGGGTGAGGGCTCACAGACTACTCTTCTCTTTCTCTCCCTTGTTAACCTATCTTTCAGACAATGGTTCTCAGAGAATGCTCTCTTTCCTCAGTTCAAATTAGTGAGGTCATATACTGTTCATCCTTCAATGCCTGGCTTGCTACACTCAACATAAGGTCTTCAAGATTCATCCACGTTATTCCATGTGTTAGTACTTTATTCCTTCTTCCAGCTGAGTAATATTCCATTGTATGTATGTGCCACATTTTGCTTATCCTTTCATCTGTCGATGGGCACCGGGGCTGATTCCAACTTTTGGCAATGGTGAACAATGCCGCTATGAACTTTGGTGTGCATGTATCTGTTTGTGTCTTTGCTTTCAGTTCTTCTGGGAATATACCCAGCAGTGGAATTACTGGATCATACAGTAGATCTATTGTTAGTTGTCTGAGGAACTGTCAAACTGTCCTCCACAGTGGCTGGTCCATTCCACCATCCCACCAACAGTGGATGAGCGTTCCTATTCCTCCACATCCTCTCCAACATTTAGAGTCTGCTCTTTTTTTAATAGCTGCCATTCTGATGGGTGTAAGATGGTATCTCATTGTAGTTTTGATTTGCATTTTCCTGATAGCAAGCGATGTCGAGCATTTTTTCATGTGCTTTTTAGCCTTTTGTATTTCTTCTGTGGAGAAGTGTCTTTTCAGGTCACTTGCCCATTTTTTAAATCGATTGTTTGTCTTTTTATTTTCAAGGTGTAGGATTTCTTTTTATATGCAGGATATTAGGTTCTTATCAGATATATGGTTACCAAATATTTTCTCCCATTGGGTAGGCTGCCTTTTTATTTTCTTAATAACTTCCTTTGAGGTGCAGAAGTTTTTAATTTTGAGGAGATCCCATTTATCTATTTTTTTGCTTGCTGCTCGTGCTTTGGCTGTGAAGTTCATGAAACCATTTCCTATTACAAGGTCCTGTAGATGCTTTCGTACATTATCTTCCAAGGTCTTTATGGTTTTGGCTCTTATATTTACATCTTTGATCCATCTTGAGTTGATTTTTGTATAAGATGTGAGATGGTATTACTCTCTCATTCTTTTGGAAATGGATATCCAGTTCTGCAAGCACCACTTGTGAAAGAGGCCATTCTCTCCCAACTGAGTGGGCTTGGTAGCCTTGTCTAATATCAGATGACTGTATATGCGAGGATCTATATCAGAACTCTCAATTCAATTCCATTGGTCAGCAGGTCTATCCTTGGGCTAATACCATGCAGTTTTGATCACTGTAGCTTTGTAATATGTTTTAAAGTCCGGTAATGTGATACCTCCAACTTCATTTTTCTTTTTCAATATGTCTTTGGCAATTCGGGGCCACTTACTTTTCCAAATATATTTTGTGGTTAGTTTTCCCAGATCCTTAAAAAATATAGTGTTGATTTTTATTGGGATTGCATTAAATCTGTAGATTTGTTTGGATAGGATAGACATCTTGATGATGTTTAGTCTTCCTAAACATGAACAGGGAATAATTTTCCATTTATTTAAGTCTTCTTTGATTTCCTTTAACAGTGCTGTGTAGTTTTCTGTATATAAGTCCTTTACATCTTTAGCTAAATTTATTCCTAGGTATTTGATTCTTTTAGTTACTATTGTAAATGCCATTTTTTTTTATTTCGTCCTCTTATTGCTCGTTATTGGAGTACAGAAATGCTACTGATTTTTGAGCATTGATCTTATAGCCTGCAACATTATTGAAGTCCTTTATAAGTTCTAGAAGCTTTGTTGTAGATTTCTCTGGCCTTTCTATGTATAGGATCATGTCGTCTGCAAATAATGAAATTTTTACTTCTTCTTTTCCAATCTGGATGCTTTTTATATGCTTTTCTTGCCTCAGTGCTCGAGCAAGGACTTCTTAGACAATGTTAAATAGGAGTGGTGATAGTGGGCATCCTTGTCTTGTTCCCGATCTCAGCGGGAAGGCTTTTAGGATTTCACCATTGAAGATGATGTAGCTTTGGGTTTTTCATATATACCCTTTATCATATTCAGAAAGTTTCCTTCTATACCTATCTTTTGCAGTGTTTTTATCAGGAAAGAGTGCTGTATTTTGTTGAATGCTTTTTCTGCATCTATAGAGATGATCATGTGATTTTTTTCTTTCAGTTTGTTTATGCGGTGTATTACATTGATTGGTTTTCTTATATTGAACCATCCTTGCATACCCGGGATGAAACCCACTTGGTCATGGTGTATAATCCTTTTGATAGGTTGTTGAATGCAATTAGCAAGTATTTTTTGAGGATTTTAGCATCTAGGTTCATTAGAGAAATTGTTCTGTAATTTTCCTTTCTAGTGGTATCTTTGTTTGGTTTTAGTATGAGGGTAATGTTGGCATCATAGAATGAGTTAGGCAATATTCCTTCTACTTCTATTTTTTGAAAGAGCTGAAGCACAATTGGTATTATCTCTTTCTGGAATGTTTGGTAGAATTCAGCTGTGAAGCCATCTGGTCCTGGGCTCTTCTTAGTTGGGAGGTTTTTGATGACTGAGTCCATCTCTTTACCTGTAATTGGACTGTTGATTTCATCAATTTCTTCTTGCATCAATGTAGGCTCTTTGTGCGTTTCTAGAAACTTGCCCATTTCCTCTAAGTTATCATTCTTGTTGCCATATAATTTTTCAAAGTATCCTCTTATGATACTCTTTATTTCTGTGGGGTCAGCAGTGATATCCCCTTGCTTATTCCTTATTTTGTGTATTTGCATCTGTTCTCTCTTTTTCTTTGTTAGTCTGGTTACAGGTTTGTCAATTTTATTGATATTCTCGAAGAACCAGCTTTTGTTTTGTTTATTATTTCTAGTGTTTTCTTATTCTCTATTTCATTTAGTTCTGCTCTGATCTTTGTAATTTCCTTCTTTATACTTCCTTTAGGTTCAGTTTGTTGTTGTTTTTCTTATTCCTCCAAGTGTGCAGTTAGTTCTTCAATTTTAGCTTTTTCTTCTTTTTTAATATATGTATTTATGGCTATGAACTTCCCTCTCAGGTCTGCTTTCGCTGCATCCCATAGGTTTTGATTTGTTGTGTTGTTGTTTTCATTAGTTTCCAGGTAGTTACTGATTTCTTTTGAGATTTCCTCCTTGACCCACTGTTTGTCTAAGAGTGTGTTGTTTAACTTCCATATCCTTGTGCCTAAACTGGTTCTCTAGCCCTTAGTGATTTCCAATTTCATTCCATTGTGATCAGAGAAATTACTTTGTATAATCTCAATCTTTCTGAATTCATTGAGAGTTGTTCTGCGGCCTAGCATGTGGTCTATCTTGGAGTAAGATCCATGTGCACTCGAGAAGAATGTAAATCCTGCTGCATTTGGGTGTAGTGTTCTGTATATGTATATTAAGTTCAGGTCCTCCAATGCATTGTTGAGAGTCTTTGTTTCTTTATTGATTCTGTCTAGATATTCTGTCTAATGATGATAATGGTGTATTAAATTCCCCTGTTATAATTGTAGAGGCATTTAGCTTTTCCAGATTTTGCCTACCGTATTTTGAGGCACTGTGATTAGGTGCGTAAATATTTATGATTGTACTCTATTTTTGAGAGATGACCCCTTTTACTAATATATCGTTTCCATCTTTGTCTCTTACAATAGTTTTGCATTTAAAGTCTATTTTGTCTGATATTAGAATAGCTACTCCTGCCCTTTTTTGGCTATTGTTAGCTTGTAAAATTGTTTTCCAGCCATTTACTTTCAGCCTCCTTGAATCCCTGGGTTGAAGGTGGGTTTCTTGTAGACAACATATAGATGGATCATGTTTCTTTATCCATTCTGCCAATCTGTGTCTCTTGAGTGGTGAATTTAATCCATTAACATTCAGTGTTATTACTCACAACAAATTTCTTACTTCAACCATATTTTCTCTGGATTAATGTGTGTCATATGTTGTTTTATTTCTGTTTTTGTCTTTTTAGATGTTTTTAAACTCTCCCCCAACTCTCTCTCCCTTAATTTTTGCTTTCTACTTGTAGAACTTCCTTTAGTATTTCTTGAAGTGCCGGTTTCTTATTGACATACTCTCTTAATTTCTGTTCATCTGTGAATATTTTGAACTCTCCATCATTTTTGAATTCCAGTGTTGCTGGATAGAGAATTCGTGTTTGGAAGTTTTTTTCTTTTAGTACTTTGACTATGTCATACCACTGTCTTCTTTCCTCCATTGTTTCAGATGAGAAATCAGCACCTAATCTTATTGTGCTTCCCTTGTATGTGATGGTTCTCTTTTCTCTTGCTGCCTTGAGTATTTTCTCTTTGTCTTGAGCATTGGACATTTTGACAAGTATATGTCTCGGAGCTGGCCTGTTGGGATTTATATTGTTATATTGTTTGGGGTGAGCTTTGCTTCCTGGATCTGTACATCCATCTCTCACAATAGGGTTAGGAAGTTTTCAGCCATTATTTCCTTCAACACTCCTTCTGTTCCCTTTCCCTTCTCTTCTCCCTCTGGGATACCCATGATGCGTTTGTTTGTGCGTTTCATGTTGTCAGTTAAATCCCTGAGTCCCTGCTGAATTTTTTCTATTTTTTTTGTCTATCTGTTCGACGATCTGTTTGATTTCAGCTTTATTGTCATCCACATCACTAATTCTTTCTTCTGCCTGTTCAAATCTGCTGTTATGTGACTCCAGTGTCTTTTTTATTTCTTTGGTTGTGCCATTGATCACCATCATATCCGTTATCTTTTTGTGTATGTTTACAATTTCTTCAGTATGTTCTCTCAGTGTCTTCTTCATATCCTTAATCTCTTCCTTCACTTCATTACGATGGTTCATGATATTTGTTTGGGAATCTTTGATTAATTTGTTCGATGTTCTGCATATATTCCTGGTTTTGAGTTCATTCATTAGAGTGGTCCGTGTCTTCTTGTTTCTCAGTGTGGTTTGTAATTTTTTGTTGCCCTCTAGTCATCATTTTATCTTGCCAGGTTTATTCAGTTGATTAGCTTCTCTCTCCTCTAGAGTTTTATTTAGTTGGTGGTTCTGTGTTTGTGCTAAATTTTCTCTTTGACACTTTTTCTTCTTATTTTGTTTCCTTGCTTCTTTCTATGTTACCTAGATTGACGCCATCTTGGTCCCCCAACAGTGATTTGTTCTCACCAAATTATATGCCATGTGTTGAAGCCAGGTGGCCATCTGTTTCTGCTAATGTCTCTGCATTCCCCTCCATAATCTACCTTCATCTCTTGAAACTCAGTTGCGAGGAACTAGGCATAGGGCTTGTCTATTTCACAGTTTCCTCTATCAGTTTTGGCTTCTCTGCCTTATTCCTGAGTTCAGCTGCAAACTATCAGCCATACGGATCACCTTTCCCTGGGCCTCAGATCTTTGAGCCTCTTGGGTGTTTCTCTCCTTGCGGGTCAGCTTTTGGCAAAACAGGAGTTTTTTTCTCTCAAAAATATGGTGGCTTCTTTTTTTCTGTTTCTCCATTTAATCAGACCCACCTAGAGGGCAGTGACTCAACCTGAGTCACGTCTCAGTGACTTGTCCATTGGAAAGAGTCTTACACCCACAGGAATGGTCTTAGTTCACAGATTGTTTTTCTTTTTGAGATTCATAGAAAAATTTCCAAACTGTCACACCCATCAATTCTGTCAATGATTGGTTCATATTTTGGTGCCCTGTTTATCAATGAATATAAGTTTATACTTTTATCTTCTTGATTGAATTAAATTTAATCAATATAAAATAACCATCTTTTGTCTTTTGTCACTTTTTCATGTTAAGTCTATTATGTCTGATATTAGAATAGTCATTCAACTTTTTTATTTGCAGAGATTATATTTTTTCCATCCTTCAATTTTACCGGACTTTGTCTTTGAATTTAAAGTGTCTTATAAACAGAAAATAGTTGGATAAATCTTTCCTATTTCTTCTATCAATTTCTATACTTGATTGTTGTGTTTACCTAATTCATATGTAAATTTATTACTTATAAGACAGGACTAACTTTTTCCAGGCTGCAAATTATTTTTGGTAGGTCATATACCTTTTTAACCCTCTTTTCTTCTATTAGTGTCTTACTTCATGTATCTATCTCATTTCCTTTTGTGTCCTGTTAAGATATTTTTAGCAAATTCTGCTTCTGTACTCTTCTATCTTCTTTCTTATATTGCCCTTGTCCCAATTATATATTATACTTTATGCATACAAAATATCATTTATAATTTATTTTTTGCATTTGAATTTTAAATCGTTTAAGAAATTAAAAGATAAATGTTACAAACCACAATTACCATGATATTGACATTTTTATTTATGCATGTATTTCTTTTACTTGAGGAGTTTGTTAATTCATGTTACTGTTGAGTGTCGTTTTGTTTCTCCTGGAAAGACTCTCTAATAATTTATTTCAGGACAGGTCTAGTCATCATGAACTCCTTTGACTTTTGCTTATCTCAGAAGGTTTTTCTTTTTTAAATAAATTTCTTATTTTTTCTAAATGGTACTTAGATTACATAAAATGTTACATAAAAAAATATAAGGGATTCCCATATGCCCCACTCCCCATACCTCCCACTTCCCCCACATTAACGACTTCTTTCATTAGTGTGGTACATGCATTGCAATTGATGAACACATTTTGGAGCATTGCCTTTAAGGATGGATTATAGTTTACATTGTAATTTACGCTCCCTCACACTCAATTCTGTAGGCTATGGTAGGATACATAGTGGCCTTTATCTGTTGTTGCAGTGTCATTCAGGACAATTCCAAGTTCTGAAAGTGCCACATATTGCACCTCTTTTCCTTCTCCCTGCATTCAGCACCTCTAGCGGCCAATGTCTCCACATTAATGATATAATTTCTTCCACTGTTAGAATCACAATAAGTCTATAATAGAATAACAGTAAGGACAGTTTTGTCAGATACAGAAATTTTGTTTGAAATTATTTTCTTTTTTTCTTTTAGTTTTATATATATATATATATATATATATATGTCATTCTGCTGCCTTCTAAGCTCTATTGCTTTTGATGAGATATTGAAAGTTAACCTAATTTAGGTTCCCTTGTATCTGTTGAGTCGCTTCTCTTTTGCTGCCTTTAGGATTCTAACTTTCTCTTTGGATTTTGACAGTTTGATTACAATGTGTTTTGAAATGGATGTATTTGAGTTTGTTCTAATTGGAATACATTGAGCAACTCAGATGTATAGTCCAATATTTGCCAAAAGATTTGAGAAAGTTTTGCCCAATATTTCTTCAAATATTTTGTATCATTTATCTCCCTGTTCTTCTGGGACCCCTAGGAAATGTGTTGGTACCCTTAATGGTATCCCACAATTTTCTCAGGTACTATTCATATTTCTTCATTCTTTTGCATTCCACTGTTCAAGGAGGATGATTTCAATCATCTTATCTTCAAATTCACAGATATTTTCTTTTGCCAGCTCAAAAATGCTTCTGAAATCCTTTATTACATATTTATATTAGTTATTGTAGTTTTGACTGCAGAATATTTTTCCTTCCCCTTTATAATTTCTTCATTGTAATTCTCATTTTGTTCATATATTGCTTTTCTGATTTCTTTGTGCTATTTTTACAAGGTTTTCTTAAACTCAAAGATCCTATTTAAGAGAATTGGTCTAATGTCTTTTGTATTTGAATAATTGGGGCTTATCAGGGATAATTTCTGTCCTTTTTTGCAGTGAAAGAACAATTTTTTTTTCCTGTTTCCTGTACATTTCAAAATATTATGTTAAAAATGGAACACTCTGGAAATCTTTTCGCATTGCTCAGAACCTACTGAATTTTTTTTTCTTGTAGACTGGATCCATTCTTTATGACATTTCCTAAATAATTTTTCAGAGTGTAAATTACTTGTTTTATATGGTCACTGAGGTTTCTTTCTCATTATTTCACTGTTCAATGAATCAGCTGATCTAATTTCATCAATTAAAAAACAGGTACACCACCCTTTAAATATTCAGTGGATGGTTGTTGCAGCCTCTCTTCTTATCCTTCAAAGATCTTCCAGACAAGCTAGTCATGAAACTCCAAATTTTGAAGGAGAAAATTTCCTCTGTCTGATCTGGCCTAAGCCAGCAAATTTCAGAATGTAGGGTGCTGTATATATTCTGCCACTCTGGGTCTGTTGGATGGAAGATGGTCACTGGAAAATGTCCACCCTCACTTATGAAAGCTTAAAAGCTTGGCATCTTCCCCATTTGTCCAGATCTCCTGTGATTGTTTTCATTGCCCTGTTAGTTTGCAGAATTACAAATTAATAATTCCAATAACATTTTTCCAGCTCATTGATTGATTTGTTGATGAGAATGACCCTATTAATTTTTCTTTTCTGACATTTTGCATGAAATCACTATTCTCATTGGGAATTTTACTGTACTTAATGTTTTGGAACATTAATAACTTAGTAAACTGTCTTCTGTTTTTCTGGAGTGTGAAGTGCTTAAAAAAGCCTCTCAATATAAAAAATGTTCTACATTCCAAAGACTTTTTATATTAACTGCATGTTTGTCTTTATATATATATTTCAAATAAAAGTTATTTTAATATATATATATATATACACTTATATTTTTAAATTGTATTAAATTTTAATCTTTATTATAAAAGCTGGGTATTTATATTAGGCTGTCTATCAAGAGCTAAGTAGAGGCTTCTGTTTTATTAATTCCTCTTTCCTATTCTTCAGTAGTATTTCAAAATTTCCTTTAATATATTTTTATTTTTAAAGAAGCTTTATATAAAATAAATGTTACATTAAAAATATAGGGGATTCCCATATACTTCATCTGCACCCCTCCCACACTTTCCTATATTAATATCCTTCATTATTATGGTCCTTTTTTTACAATTGATAAACACCTGTTGAAATATTTTACTAGCCAAGGACTATAGTTTGCAATATAGTTTACATTTTGCCCCACATAATTTTATGGTTTGACAAAATGTATAATGGCCTGTATCCATCATTCCAACGTCATGTAGGACAATTCCAATGTCACAAAAATGCCCCCATGTTACACCTATTCTTCCCTCTCTCTCCCCATAATTTTGGTGGCCATTGCTTTTATATCAATGGTACAAGTCCTTCCATTGAGAGAATAATTATAATTCTACTTTAGTCCAGTGTTGCTTCACAACCTTCTGTTTGTTAATTCCTCAATCTTGAGGATTT
>JAQZBX010098238.1:0-11604 GCA_029593785.1 Cabassous unicinctus | reverse complement strand
ACCAGACATTAATACCCCTATCTTACAAGTGCTTAAACCAGGTACTCAGAAATGTTGATTTGTACAGGATTTGAGAGCTATTCATCAGATAGGGGAGGAAATCCACTCAATGGTGTCCAATCCCTAAACACTCTTTAATAATATTACTAATGCATACACCTGATTCACAGTCCTAGACTTAAAAGATGCTTTCTTTTGCCTCCTACTAGAGAAGGAATTACAGAGACTCTTAGCTTTGGAATGGGAAGATCCTGACACTGGAGTAAAACAACAGTATTGGAATTTGCTGCCACAAGGGTTTAAGAATTCTCTGACCTTTTTGGGGCAAGCCTTATCCAGGGATTTGTAGGTGGTGCAACTCAGGGAAGGACTCTCCCTTCAATAGGTAGATGGCATACTCATTGCTAGCAAAATATAAGAAGACTCAGATGAGAATATAGTAATAATGTTAAAGAGATTAGCTGAAAAATGATGTGTCAGAAAAAAAGGCCCAAACTCATGTTAAATATTTTGGTTTTAAATTCTCTGAGGCTTTTTTGGGACATGGGAGTCATCCTGAGTGACACTGCATCGACAGATATAGGCCATTATATATAATCACATAACATTCAGAACTGTGTGAGAGAGAGTGTAGACTAAAATGTGAACTATGGTACATGCTAAATGGCAAGGCCCCAGGGCTTGTTTATCAATTGCAATAAATGTAGTACAGTAATGAAGGATGTTTATGTGGGAGGGTGTGGGAGGTGTGGGGAGTAGGGCATATGGGAATCCGTATATCATTTGTGTAATATTTATGTACTCTAAATATCATTTTTTAAAAAATCAAATTAATTCTCTGAGCAACAATGGGCCCTCCTCCACACTCAGAAGAAGGCTTATATGGAGTATCAAGCCTAAGAACAAAAAGAAGCTCATAGAGTTTCTCATCATGGCTGGTTACTACTATATGCCGTGAATAACATATTTTAGACTTATAGCTAAGCTACTATATGAAGCTCTTAATGGAAATGAAAAAGAGTCTCAGACTAAACACCAGAATGTATACTTACTTTTAGAACCCTAAGAAAAATTACTTACTGCCCCAGCTCTTGGATTGCCATACTCCACAAAAAAGTTCCACTTTTTCTTAGATGCATGGCAAGGTATCACCCTGGGAGTTTTAACTCAATCTTTGGAGGAGCACCTGACTGATAGCATAACCTTGTATCTCAAGTCTGGCCTTCCTGTCTGCACACTGGCACAGCTACTTGTGACCTTCTTCTAGAGACAGATAATGCCACATTAAGCTCTCCAGCTTGCATCTATACACCTCATTATGTAATTACAATATTTAAACAAAAAGGAGATCAATCAATCCACTCGACTAGACAATCTTATTTTGACCATAAAGACTCTTGGCAAACTCAACCCTGCCACTTTACTCTGAGAGTTTAGCATAAACCATAGTGAATACTCCACAAACTTGACTGTGTACAGCTCCTTAAGGAAATATATTACAGTAGACTGGGACTGACTGATGTAACCCTAAAAATCCCAGCTCTTGAATTATTTATTGATGGAAGTATTTTTATGGACCATAGGAAGCAATGAGCAGGGCGTTTGGTAGTCACCCCAGTAGAAACATTGGAAGCAGGATCCCTGTCCCCAGGGTCTTCAGCTCAGAGGGCTGAGCTACTAGCCCTAGGTCGAGAACTCCAGTGAATTACAGGACAAAGAGTAAACATTTATGCAAACTCCGGATATGACTTTGCAGTGTTACATACCCATGGAGCCATTTTCAAAAAGAGGGGATTACTCACTGCTCCTAATAAGGGCATAAAACATGTTGATCTCATTCTAAAGCTGCTTGAAGTTTTGATGCACCGCTAAGGAATTAGCAGTCATTCCTTGCAGAAAACACAAAACTTCCAATAGCAGGGAAGCAAACAGAACTGTATAGCTGATAAAGCCCCTAAGTTAACTGCAAGGAAAATATAATCAACTCTTATTACACCTGTCTACACTGAAAGACTGGACCACCCATTAATACCCCAGAGTTGGTAAGACCCTAACCTCAAGCCAATTGTGAAATCCAAATACTGGAAAAAAGATTTAGCCAGAGAAAAAGAGCAGGAATATACTCAAGCCAAGGACAATGGCTGGTTGAAAAGAGAGTCCCTGGAGGAACCTTGGGAAGACTATCACAAATTATGCATACTTGAAAACTTAGTGAATCCCATTGTCAATTATTTCCATAGACTTACTTATTACTGACATGAAACTGTTTTGATGGATAAGTCAAATCTTCATAGGATCCACTCTATGCAGAATGATTTAGTCGGTAAATGATCAGTGTGTAACTTGTGCTCAAGTTAACCCTGAAACTCAGCCTCCAACCTTAAGCAAAGATGTACAATACAAAAGATGAAGAGAAGGAGAGGACAGGTAAACTGAATTTACTGTAATGCCAAGAGCTGCTGTAAACTTCAAGTATTTCCTACTGTTTGTAGTTGCTAAAAACTAATTGGGTAAAAGCCTTCCCATGCTAAATGGAAAAAGCTCAAGAAGCAGTCAAAGTCTTAGTAAAGAAATCTTTCCAAGGTTTAGAATTCCTGTTTCTATACAAAGTGACAATAGGGTGACCTTTACTTCTAAAGTCACTAAAGATGTGTCCGGACTGCTATAAATTGGCACTTGCATTCTCCCTGAATACTTCACTCCACTGGAAAGACTGAGCAAATGAATCTCATCTTAAAAGAAGTGATTTCCAAGATTTGTTTAAAAACTCACCTCAAGTGGGATAAAGCCCTGCTAATTGCCCAACTGAGGGTTAAGGTCATGTCTGAAAGAAGACTTGAATTAACTCCTTATGAAACGTCTTGTGGAAGACCATTTCTTAAAGCTGAATGAGGAGCAATGTAGCTCAGTGATTGAGTGTCTGCTTCCAAAGTATGAGGTCCCAGGTTCAATCCCTGGTTCCTCCTAAAAAATGAAACATTCCATGCAAGGAATGTGCACATGACTGAGAAGTTAATTAAGATCTGAAGAGAAGAATGATGCAGGGAGCAGCAGTTTCTGGTGAATCAGCCCTTCCCCAGCTCCTGTGGGTGAGCACATGGTGGAACCCCAGATAAAACTGGGGATGGTCGCACAGACACTGCCTATTCTAATTATGTAAATTGAAGTTGAATGTAAAATGTAACTCATCAAACTAAATTTAATTATTTATTACATAGAAAACTATCATGTGAATTGAAATGTAAGAAATTCATCTGCTTTTGGTGAGCAGTTGACTGAATTTTGCAAAACTTTGTGTAATAGACCACCCATGGGATCTACACTTTTTAAAGCATCCCTAACCTGAAAAGAAACATTTTGGTCCCTGGAAGTCACTAAAGGCAATTATTATGGAGACTATTTTCTCTGCCCTTGAATATTAAATAGCATTGCAAATATGTTTATAAATTTTGTAAAATGTTAATAAAGTTTTCAAAATTATGAAATGTTGCACAGTTGTCTTTGGTTCTAAATATTGGGGATCCTTTTTCTAAATTATTCATCAAATTTCATATTCCTGAGAGAAAAGAGGGTCTTGGTAACACAGTTGTGTCCATGGCCTCATATCTTGTTAAATAAACACGCTCAGTTGAAACTTAACCTTGCTGCCTCAAAATATGTATATTAGCAATAGCCTGTGTTTAATATTTATGCATATTAAAGTTGGATAAGTAGTGCATGTCGACTGATTCTCAGTTTGACTCACATTGGATTCACCTGGTGAGCTTCAAAATATGTTGAATCCAAGTTATCCATTTTGTTGGCATACAATCTTATGATATTCTTTGTTTCTGTGGGATCAGTCATGATATCCCCGCCCTCATTTCTAATTTTATGTATTTGCATCTCCTCTTTTTTTTCTTTTGTTAGTCTAGCTAAGGGTTTGTCAATTCTATTAATCTTCTCAAGGAACCAGATTTGGTTTTGTTATTTTTTTCTCATGTTTTTAATTCTCAATTTCCTTTATCTCTGCTCTCAAATTTGATATTTGATATTTCCTTTATTCTGTTGGCTTTGGGATTAGTTTGTTGAACTTTTTCTAGTTCCTCCAGGTGAGCAGTTAGGTCTTTGATATTAGCTCTTTCTTCTTAAATGGAGAGGAACTTGCATGATGCCTGGTCAGAAATGGGTGCTAAAAAGGAGTACCACCTAAGCATCCCACTCACCCTCCCCACACCAACTGAAACTTAGCCGCCAGAAATGGGTGTCCAGAGCTCCATACATCCTCCAAAACTGTCAAACCTAATTCCCTCACATGCAGGAGCACAGCAGCAGCCAAAGTTGGACCCCAACCAACCTGAAGATACCACAGAAGGTCCAACTTCTGGGCCAATATAAAAGTGGCCAGTAGGCCATTTTATATTATCATATAACATGCAGAACTGTGTGGGAGAGAATGTGGTCTACAATGTGAACTATGGTCCATATTTAATTGCAAAGCCCCAGGATGTGTTTATCAACTGTAATGAATGTGCCACACTAATGAAGGATGTTTATGTAAGAGGTTGTGAGAGGTGTTGGAAGTGGGGAATATGGGAATCCCTATAATTTTTGTGTAACATTTATGTAATCTAAGTATCTTTTATTTATTTATTTATTTATTTGTTTATGTATTTATTTTTATTTTTTTATTGTGGGTAAAAATCAAGTTTTTCACAATACATACCAATATTTGTAAAATGATTTATAAATATATATGCATTTGTTTACATAAATGTTATTATATATATATATATATATATATATATATTTTAAAGGTACTTAGATTACCTAAATATTACACAGAAATTACAGGGATTCCCATGTTCCCCACATCCCACACCTCCCACAAAATCCAACACCAACATCCTTTTGAAATACAAAAAAATTATTTAAAAAGTGGCCAGTAGGGGGCTCC
Organism: Cabassous unicinctus; assembly: GCA_029593785.1. Taxonomy (NCBI): domain Eukaryota; kingdom Metazoa; phylum Chordata; class Mammalia; order Cingulata; family Chlamyphoridae; genus Cabassous; species Cabassous unicinctus. The sequence continues at coordinate 6,668 of JAQZBX010098238.1, read as the reverse complement.
TGATAAACCAGTAGGACAGACCAAGAGTGACATGGCTCACACCTCCTCCCATGGAAGGTGGGTTCGTCTGGGACAATGTATTGGGGGAACCCTGGAGAGCCAGTCGGTCACAGAATCCATCCTTGGGCACTGTCAGTTAGCCTAAGGTAAATTTCAGGTTCCTGGGTGGTGGTGGGGGAACTTAGAAAACCGCTCGAGTCTCAGGTATGAGTTGGAGTGCCAGGGATACTTGCATTTCCTTTCGATTTTCTCCTCTGGAAATGAAGATTGCCATTAATTCCAGAATCTGGTCACTCTGATGATCAGGTTGTAAAAGTGAAACCAATCAGAATCCAGAGGTGAGTTCCCAAATACACCAGGTACGTGGTGAGTGGAATGGGAATGGGCAAGGATGTGATCATCCTCTTCAAAAGTCCTACTATACCCTTGAAAGGACAGACATTTTAAGGGAATTGAAAATCCACCAGCACCAGTAGTCAGCCATCAAGTTCAGGAAGGATCTCATTTCTCTGAAAATCTGACACAACACCCCTGCCACTTCTGGGAACAGCCACAATGTCCACCAAAAGCACAAATGGAGCTCTGGTTACAGTTTGTGAAGCTTATGAGTAAAAAGTGTCCCACACTCAGAGCACCTGCAAAAAAATTACTTTATCATTTACTCCACAAAATGACTTGAACTTACCTTCAGGACTGGTGACACAAAACACACAAAAAAAAACACAAGACAAGGATGGGCACATTGTCATGAGGTTGGTCCAATGAATTCCATTCCTAGAACCCATATCAACACTCAAGAAGCAGGTTGGCCAGAAGGGGCCAGGAATAGGGTAGCAGACATTTCATTGCAAAATCTGCCAGATCCACTTTAATTCAGAAATTCAACTAACTCCGTACATTTCTAGCCAACGGCATAAGGATTGAGTTGCAGGTCAATGAGTTGCAGACCTTCCACAGCCAGAGTTGCTAGACAAATACATACAAATAGTAAAAAGAGCTTCCTACATTACCCATTTATGCACCTCTTGTGCCTTCTCGGAGAAAACAAAAATACTCCTTATTCCTATGCAGATACCTTCATTTTTAACCTCTTTTCATTTGTCAAGATGCCACATAACTTGGTGGCTCCCTAATGCAGAAATGTACAAAAGATAAAGAATTAAAAAATTGTACAAAATACTTCATTATTGGAGGGTTGGTGGCCCACATCCCTTTTGCAGGCCAACATTGTCCTCTACAATGGAAGAGAAATGTTGGTTTGGCAAAGCTTCCTTGCTGTCAGCAAATGTGGGACAGTTTTCATGGGGTATTGAATTCACTTGGATTACAAGAATCAGGTGACCCCAGTTCCAAGAACAGGCTGTGAAAGCCAGGGAGGAAACCAAAACTTGCCAAGCTGAAAGACAGGATTTCCAAGTTACATGCTCTGAAATGTGCTGAAGCTGTTCAGAAATCTTTCCTTGAAGATATACAGCTTGGCAAAGGATGTACAAGCCCAAGGAGAATATGAGAAAGCCATAGAGCATTTGAACAATGCCTGTTCCCTTTGTGAACAACCACAGCTATGATCACAAGTTTTAGAATAAACTCCTTCACCACAGGTTTTCCAGGGTCTTTTGGCCAAGCCTCAAACAATCCATCAGAGAACTGTTGGGCTCAGAGCCCATTCAAAGTTCATGTGGAATGAAAAACATATATGGGCATTCTGAAATCTGATTTCAAAATAATTAAAAAAATACTCAGCACGGAATATGAATAGGTCTCAGAGAATAAGGGCAACCGTGCTTGATTAAGACTCATGAACCACACTGAATCCTACCCAGGTTATGTTTAGTTAATTTGTGTAAATTCACTTTTCCCTTTTATTTATTTTTCCCAGTGAAAAGTATAGTTGCATGACATCTTTGCATATTATGAATACTCAATCTTCAAGTTACTGAAAATTGAAATACATTGGCTTTGGTGTTTTCCTAAAATGTGCAATTAAAATGTATGTCCATGTAACAAAACTTACTTAAAAATACCCAGTGTTCCATTTTGAAAGAAAGGGGAAAAATTATATATACATAAGAAAAAACTGAAGAATTTATATTTTGGAAGTGATTATATTTTAATATCCATCTGAAAATTGGATGAATACTTGCTTGTTTTTCCAAACTGAGCATTTAAATCTTCTGAGAGATTAAAACAAATTTATAATGGGAAGCTGTGATGTTCCATTCCTTGACTATGTGGCATTGCCCCCACATTTCTCTTTCTAAGCTGGAAGTCACAGGACTGGAATATTTCTGCTATCAAAGACAAGAGGTACACTAAAACATCAAAAGAACTGGAAGTTTTATGGAGCCTCTGTATCTGTGATCTGTAAATGGTAAAACCTCTGAGCATTTTAATGAATGTACCTTGTCCGTAAAGGTCCCCCAATATTTGGATTAAAAGAAAAAGACTAGGACTGGAGAGGATCTGGAGGTGGACATGGAAGCGCTCATTCCATGGTCAGATCGGACAATTGCACATGCTGCCACTGCTGTGCAAGATGGCATGACAATATCTCTAGAAGGTATGCATGGTGTTAATAATGATGTTCACAGTGGCATGATGTACAACTACAACCAGATTCTAAGACATGATGGTTCCTTAAGATGGAGAGGGATGCATGTCATGCATGGTCAGATGTGGGTGCTACCAAGGAGAACCTCCTGGGCAGCCAACATGCCCTCCCCACAACACCCCAGACCTAGCCACCAAGTATTGATGTACAGGGATCTGCACATCCCCCCAAATTGGCAGTCCCAATTCCCACCAACGCAGAAGACAAAGCAAAGCCACAGCCACAACGTGGCCCCATGCAAACAGGGGTTACAGGAGAGGGAACAATGTGCAGGCCCACATAACAGTGGCCAGTAGGGGGCACTTGACAATTGAGCAGAATTAACCCCAATTGGGATGTCTGCCCCTTCCTCCCATGTCAGACAGTGTGGTCTTGTACAATGCCTTTGGGGAACACTTTGAGATGGTGGGTCACATATTCCCTCCCTAGGGCCTGTCTATCTGGTCAGTTTAGACCAGTTCAGGTTCCTGGGTGATGGTGGGAGGCACCCAGAAAACAGGTAGAGTCCTGGAGTGGGCTGGAGGGCTGGGGATGCTGTGTTTCCCTTTGATTTTCTCTTCTGGAAATTAAGCTTATCATTCATTCCGGAATCAGGACACAATGATGGGCAGCCTGCAAAAGTGAAACAATCAGAATTCAGGGGAGAGTTCACAAATACCCTGGGCAAATGACAGCTGGAAGGGGGTGGTGCAGAGATGTGGCCAACCTTTGTAGAATTCCTACCATGGCCTTGAATGAACAGAAATTTTAAAGGGAATTTAAGAGCCACCAGGACCAGTATTTGCCGTCAAGTTCAGGAAGGAGCTAGTTTCTCTTCAAATCTGACACAACACCCCTGCCATCTCTGGGAACAGCCACTTGGCCTTCCAAGAGCACAAAAGGAACAATGGGTGCAGTCTGTGAGTCAGAAGAACACAAAGTGTCCCATATCCAGAGAACCCGCCAAACTTCATTTTATCACTCACTCTGCAAACTGCCTGTGAAATTACCTTCAGGATAGAGGCAAACAACACAGGATCAAAACACAAGACCAGGGTGGGAGCTCAGTCATGAGGCTGGTCCAAAGAATTCCATTCCTAGAACCCTGATCAAGATTCAAGAAGCAGATTAACAGAAAGGGGCTGGGAATAGGGTAGCAGTAATTTCATTGCAAAATCTGCCAGGTCCACATTAACTCAGAAATTCAACTAAAGCTGCACATTTCTAGGTGACGGCAAAAGTTTCAAGTTGCAGGTCAAGGATTGAGGCCAAAATAACACCCCCACAAGAAACATTTAATGGGTGCATCTGGCATATTTGCTCTCCTGAAAATGTGTTGGTTGGGGGACAACAATCATACTCTGGTTATTTTTCAAAAGTTATGATCAGGCTTAGAAACAAGATAAGATATTTTCCTGACACACTTGAAAAGCAGGGCCTTCCTCACATGTCTATAAAAACTCTGGAATTCACTGAGATTTATATCTTATGCAGAAGCAACTCAGATGAGGATAAGATCTAACTTCTGGATTTCATCTTGATTTGTTGACTGGGATCGTGGACTCCAGTACTTTTGTATCCTATGGCTCCTACTACAGCTATATCTCTCAGCTGAATTCAATATTTGTGGTGACCATATCAGGTTTATGAGGCCACATCGCTTGACATTTTATCCTTAAGATAATAAAAGTTAAATTATTTTCTTCAATGCACATTTTACTAGGAGATATTCAAAAGAAATAGAAAGCCCTATCACACAGCTATGACCACTTGCTTGTGCATTTTGATTCACTCACCTTGCAGCTTCTTCACCAGGGAAAGTTGTCAAGCAGAATATCTTCAAATTGAAATGGAGCTGGCTAGATGGTCCCTGTCAGCACTTCTTATGTGTTCTGTCAGAAGACAAACACCCCAAATATTTTCATGTAACCGTCTTCTTAATTTTATTTCTTTTTTCATTTCTCAAGCTGCCACAACATTTGGTGGGAATCTGATTTAAAAATGTGAGGTAGATGATTAAATTATCATCAAATCATGGCTCTTTCTGTTCATTGACTTTGAGGCAGGTCGTATTGCAGGTCAGGAAACCACTCTTCTTTTTAAAGCTGATGGAATCCAAAAGGCTGGAATTTTTTGGTACCATGGATGTGCAATCTGGTAAAAGTCTGGTATGTGTGTGTGTTTTGTTTGTTTGTTTGTTTTAATGAGAACTGTAAATAAAGGTATGAAAATTAAAAATAAACAAAATTAATTTTAAAATTACCCACAAGTTTTGGAGAGGATGTCGAAAAAGGCAGCGGGATGCTGTTTCAGTGCTGGTGAGATTGTAAAATGGCAAAGGCTGCCAGCACAATGGCAAGGACTGCTGCTTCCTCAGGAAGCTTTGGATCAAGTTGCACCCTGGTCACAGCGGCATGATTGACATACACCACCTGAAGTAAAGAGCGAGGGTTCTGTAAGGGGGTTTGGGATGCAGTTTGGATCCCTTGGTTCTGGTCACATCCCTTGTGGGCCACTGGCACTTCCTGCCCTTGTCCAAACGAACCCCTAAACCCATGCCCCTCCCATACCCAAGGATCACTATGTTTTTCTTTCTGATGTATGCACTGTTGTCCACAGGGATCTTGTCCTGTTTCAAACACAAACAGAGTGGTTCCCAATACTCTGCATCCCTCTACTGAAATAAACATTTTCATTTTACAGTGTCCATGTAAGGAAACCAGTTGGTTTTGCACTTTCTCTTTAAAGAATGAAAGATTAATTATATTCCTCCTTTCACATCTCATTTGGAGATATTCAAAAGAAAAAAAAAGCCTTACCACACAGCTTTCATGACTACCTCTTTGCAAATTTTTTTTATCTCATCTTGCCACTTCTGCAGCCTGAGATGCTAGGCAAGTACATACAAACATTAAATAGAGCTTTGTAAATTGCCCACTTCTGTACCTCTTGTGCATTTTGTGAGAAAACAAGAAACCACCTTATGCCTATGTAGCTATCTTCATTTTTAAACTCTTTTCATTTGTCAAGTTGCCACAAATTTGGTGGCTCACTAATGCAGAAATGTGCAGAACATAAAGAGTAAAACAATTGTACAAAATCCTTCAGACGTGGAGGGTTGGAGGCACATATCGGTTTTGCAGGCCATGGTCATCCTCTACACAGAGCAGCCAAGAGAGATGTTGGTTTGGAAAAGCTGCCTTGCTGCCAGAGAACATGCGGTTGTCTGCCTGGGGTACTGAATTTACTTGGACTGCAAAAGTCAAGTGACCCCAGTTTGAAAAACAGGGTTTGAAAACCAGGAAGGAAACCAAAACCGGCAAAGCAGAATGAGAGGATTTCCAGGTTATCTGTGCTGAAATGTGTCAAACCTGCTCAGAAATTCTTCCTGGAGGATATAGAGTTTGGTAAAGGACTTACAAGCCCAAGGAGAATATGAGAAAGCCATGGCGCATTTGAACAATGTCTGCTCCCTCTGTGAACAAGCTCTGATTGCAAGTTATAGAAAGAACTTTTCCACCTGAGGTTTTCCAGGGGCTTTTGACCAAGCCCCAAACAACCCATCAGAGAATTTGTCAGTGCTCAGAGTTCATCTGAAGATCATGTGGAATGAAAAACAAACATGAGGATCCTAAACCATCAATTCAAAATATTAAAGAAAATACTCAGTGTGGAAGATGAATAGCACTTCGAGAATTAGGGATACCGCTTGATACCGACTTGTGAGCCACACTGAAGCCTACCCAGGTTATTTTTTTTTTAATTTGTGTAAATCAACTTCTCCCTTTTACTTATTTTTCCAATGAAGAGTGTATTTTGATGATGACTTTTCATTTTATGAATACTCAATTTTCAACTTATTGAAAATTGAAATATTATGGGTTTGTTGATTTCCTAAAATGTTCAATTATATCATACATCCATGTAACAATACTTTCTTAAAAAATACCCAGTTATCCATCTTGAACAAAAGGGGAAAAATTATGCATAAATACAAGAAAGTTGAAGAATTCATATTTTGAAAGCTATTACATTTTATTATCCATCTGAAAATTGGATGCATACTTGCTTGTTTATC